>JBBMEG010000005.1:9019141-9051468 GCA_037832605.1 Cyclanthera cordifolia | reverse complement strand
TCTGCTTGAAGCCTTGAATCAGAGAACTCTCAGGTTAATATAATTAAATTTATTTCTGATAAATGTTAACTTAACTCAACATGATATTAAAGTACGAGGTTTTGTATTCAAAATCCTCTAAAATTGTTTATTTCCTAATTAATGCTAATTCCTATTAGTAATTGTTTATTTCCTAATTAATGCTAATTCCTATTAGTAGATATAATTAAATTTTTCACTAACTTAATAACTAAAATTATTGGGTTGATTAGTGAATTAACCTAAATCAAAGGTTGATAATATAATGCAAGGAGGGAGTGGATCATCAAATACACCAGTTCTTTAATGAAAGTGACAAAAAAAAAAAAAGAAAAAGTAACAGTCTTATGCCAACTTTCCCACTAATTTGAGCAAGTGTTCCATTGGCTTCAAAACAAAAGTCCAATTTCAATTAAGATCTGCCAGGAAAAACGCATCACACTTGTTACTACTTTATCTTTAATAACAAAGGGTGGCACGAGCATCTAGATACATAATTGCATTTCATTGGCAACAGCACAAGAAATGCAAATCGAACACTATTGACACAAACGATCTATTATTGCACAAGACATAAACTATACATTAAATTCTCTCCATAAAAGTCCATGATATGAGAATTGGTATGTACGACGCAATTATTAAGTTTGAAGCGTACATATTGAAACTAACCTTGGAACAAAGTGAGAAAATGTAATTATTTGACCGCAGGTCCTTTGGATCTCCTCAATCATTAAATGATTCTTTTCATTCATTGCATCAAAGAATATTGCTAGTGAAGCACCATTATTAGAAAGATCTCCAGGCCATTTGCATGCATGGAAGTCTTTACACACCTACCAATGGCCATAATACCAATTATTGGTCCATTCCGTGAGTTCTTAAATTAGCACACTCAGATGATCAAATAAAGTTGCAAAAATAACAAAAATAAAGTATTCGTATAGAAGAAAGAAAATCATCAATGGACAAAATATAGAACCAGATAAACCTTTCCTTGAATTAGTAAAGTCCTTAATATCTAGGACGTAGCTAACCTTTTTTTTCTATAGGAAGCAGTTTCAATAATAATATGAAATGATACAAAAAAAATAAAAAAAAATAGCAAGTCCTATCCAAAGGGGAGGACAAAAAACTAATTCAATTGGATATGTGTTGTTAGAGAGTAATCCTTGAAAGATAAATACTGACCTCGAAGTCTTTATCTAGCATAGTTAAGTTACCATGCACTAATTACATCTACACTAGAGTAACTAACTGGAAGAATTCTTGACCAATAAAATTTTCTTTCGCTTAGCATTCAATATAATGAAAGGTCTCTCTGAAAAACTATACAAGCTACTTAACCATAGGTATAAACATTGAAGATTCAAAACCCAAGAAAGAGGACTACTTATTCCCATCAAAGCACATCTTGTTAAATGCTTTAGAATTTAGACAACTTCTCAAGAGTTTTTCTTTTTTTTAAAAAAAAAAACGAAGGAAACAGAACCCACCTCAAGAGGTGCCAAAACAAGAAAACGAGAACTACAAACATTACAAGAATCGGAGGATGAACGAGAAATCATTATAGCTCTAGTAGAATATTGAAAAACTGTAGTGATGATTGACCATTTTAAGAATGATTAACTTGATTGTGCACTTTCTGCAGGCAATTACTTTTTTATATTCCCAATTATATTCGGACGAAACTACAAATTAATTTTTAGGTAGATAACCATTTTTAATTTAAATTATAATTTTCAAATAATTTATTCTTTAGAAGCTCTCATGACCATTGACAGATTTTTTTTGTTGATATAATTAAATTAACTTCAATCTATCCACTTAAATTTTTGGATTAATTGGTGATTTAACATAATTCAACATGATATCATAACATGAAGTCTTGAGTTGAAGTCTATGCTAAGTCGGTCCACACCAATTACTATTGAATTTCATTTTAACAGAATTCAACACTAACCTATGACGGTTTTCAATAGACGCAATACTTAAACTAAAGGAGACGTATTCAAAATAAGGATAACCAAAAAGATTACTGCGAAATAATGAAATGAAAATAATAATAATAATATGAAAACTATATCAAATAGCAATATAGAAACAGAAAAACCGACTGTAAAATTAGCTCACAGACCCTGACTAGGGGTAAAGAAAGTGAATCACCATCTCCAGGGAAGGAATGCGTATGTCCTCTATGTCCACTTCTCTGTCAAAGCTCTGATGTAAAGAACATCAGACAAAAACAAGGATCAATCTCAGGAACTCAAGAAACTACAATCAGAAAGTAATATTCAATCACTCACCTGGTGATACCATGAGAACAACGGAACGATTCCCAATCCATTCAAGATCGCTGGATTGGTATCAACTCCAAGACTACTACACGCATCAAGAAGTTTACTCATCTTCTCAATAGAATCGAGCTGACAGAAGAAGACGTACAATGTATTATTTAAGAATAAAATTCTCCTAGAAATCACAATGTACGGATTCGAATAACTAGTAGATCAGGCTGATAAGATGAAAACCAAGAAATTAACAGAGACTTTCAAGCAAGGAAACCTAACCTCCGACAACTTACATAATTGTCTCTCTCTCGACGGCACCACAGATCGTGATTCCCAGGCACAAAGAAGACGCGCTCAAATCGATCCTTCAACAGAGCCATTGTTGAAATAAAATTACTGTAGGTCTCGGCCACATCTCCGGCGACAAGAAGAACATCGTCTCTATATTTGACTGAAGACAAGGAGCAAATCCAGTTCATATTATCCTCGTAATCCGTATGCAGATCGGAGAGCACAAATACTCGCAGGCCATCGTCTTCTCCGTGTAAAGACGGCAGTATCTGAGGTCTCGCAACGCCGCGATTTCTCAACTTCGCGCCTCTGTGAGTTTTGCATAGCGCTGTGTGGATCGAAGGGCGATTGAAATGGCCAAAGGTTTGAGTAAAGTTCAAGCAGCAAATGAAAGACGTTGCCACCATGGGAAGTGTGGAAATTGGCCGTCCGACGACCTTTGTGGACTTTGAGTTGTCGGGATTCTTCCCTTTCGTCAGAGCTCACGAAGTTGTTGGAAAGGTTATTTGCGGAGTTCCCTTTTGTCGGACTTCGATTGGATTTTGGAGATGAGAGGAAAGGAGCGAGAGGAAATTGATTAAATTAGAGATAAGAATTTGTGTTACGGAAAAAAAAGTAATATGGTAAAAAAATTTATTGAGATTTGTATTTTTTAAGTGAAAATGTTTATTTTATATTAAATTTAATATAAAGTTTAATTAGAACGTGTATTTTATGAGAGGAAATGTTTATTTTAGATTAAATTTATCTAAAGTTTGATTGGAATTTGTATTTTACTGGAGTAAGTGCTTATTTTAAATTAAATTTAATATAAAGTTTGATTGAAATTTGTATTTTATGAGAGAAAGTGTTTATTTTAAATTAAATTTGATATAAAATTTGATGAAATGTTGAAGAGAGGTTGAGAAAGAGTTGGGAATAAATTGTGATGTATTAAAAACAAACCAGAGTTTTCTCCTCATTTTCTCTCTCCTACCTCTCCCATAAATCCAATCACCCCTCCATAAGATTTTTAGGCTATATTTGTTTTATTTTGTTTTTTGTGAAAAATAAAATCCTCCACCAGATATCGGTGGCTATTCGGTAGGAAACAATTTTACACCAAGCTAAGCACGAGGTGAGAGAATTACAAATTGGATAATCATTGAATAATAAATTCAACAAGCAATGAACTACTGATACATTTTTACAGTTTTTTTTAGATTATCAATCATGAACTCAAGATCTCATAGTTTTCGAGTAATGTACAGTACTACAGTTCAAACTCCTACTGTTTTGACCTTATTTCTTATGATAATACAGATATTTTATAATTTGGGTCATTATAGTTATACAACGACATCCAATACAAGTTTCATTCATTAATCATAACATAATTTAGGCTTAGATCGAAAACCTTGACCCCCATTCGGTTCGTTGTGAATCCATGATACGGTTGCCTGCAGTTTTTTTACACAATGCAAAAGCAGCTAAATTGAACAATCAATGCAGATTCACAGGTTCTCCCCATTTTCCATCTCGATTATTAGGTCTCTTTATCAATGGAACTTGATGATTCGAAGCTCCGTCAATGGCGGGTTCTTTTCTGAAACTCTCGAAACCTACTCGTTTATGCGCCGCTCTGGAATTCAGGGCAACAATTTCACTTTTCCTCTCATCCTCAAGGCTTGCGCCAATCTTGTTTCGATTGGCGATGGCACAATGCTCCACGCCCACCTCACCCATATCGGGTTCGAATCAGACATCTTTGTTCAAACCTCGCTCGTCGACATGTACTCAAAGTGTTCCGACTTAGCTTCTGCACGCAAAGTGTTTGACGAAATGTCTACAAGAACTGTCGTCTCATGGAATTCTATGATCGCCGCTTATTCTCGCTGGTTTCGGGTTAATGAAGCGCTGAAGTTATTCAGAGAGATGTGGGGGGTTGGGTTTGAGCCAAATTCCACTACGTTTGTTGGCTTATTGTCTGGTTTTGCTGACCCAACTCTTGGATCTCTCTTTCAGGGCCTTCTGATACACGGTTGCATAACCAAGTTCCAACTTCATAATGACACGCCTGTGGCCAATTCTCTCATGCAAATGTATGTAAACTTTGATCAAATTGATGCTGCTTGCTCTGTTTTTCATGCCATCAGCGAGAAGACGGTAATCTCTTGGACAATAATGCTTGGTGGTTACTTGAAAATTGGGGCTGTTGCTGAAGTATTCAAAATCTTTAATCAAATGAGGCAAAATACTGTTGTATTGGATAAAGTTGTTTTTGTGGACATCATTTCCTCTTGTATTCAATTTGGAAATTTGTTGTTAGCTTCTTCATTTCATTCTCTCCTGCTGAAAATTGGGCTCAACAATGAGGATCCTATTGGCTGCTTGCTTATTAGCATGTATTCGAAATGTGGCGACCTCTTGTCTGCTCGAGCAGTATTTGATATGCTGCCTGAAAGAACCATCTTTTCATGGACCTCGGTGATTAGTGGATATGCCAATGCTGGGGATCCCGGAGAAGCACTACGTCTATTTACAATGGCAATACATGATAATGTTAGACCAAATGGA
Source organism: Cyclanthera cordifolia (assembly GCA_037832605.1). Taxonomy (NCBI): domain Eukaryota; kingdom Viridiplantae; phylum Streptophyta; class Magnoliopsida; order Cucurbitales; family Cucurbitaceae; genus Cyclanthera; species Cyclanthera cordifolia. Next base: position 9,046,312 of record JBBMEG010000005.1, on the reverse strand, counting down.
GTAATGCTAGCTACTGTAGTGTCGGCTTGTGCTGATTTAGGATCATCGAACATGTGTAGGGAGATGGAGGCATACGTACGGGTGAACGGTGTAGCATCAGATTGTCAAGTTTCGACATCGTTGATACATATGTATTGCAAATGTGGAAGCATCAAGAATGCAGAAAAAGTTTTTAATAGTATGATGCATAGAGACTTGGCAGCTTGGAGTGCCATGATGAACGGTTACGCCACGCATGGGATGGGAGAAGAGGCTATAAATCTGTTTCATGAGATGCAAAAATCCGGAATAAAACCAGATGCTTCTGTTTACGCAAGCATTTTATTGGCTTGCAGTCATTCATGTCTTGTAGAAGAAGGACTGAAGCATTTCAAGAACATGCAATTAGATTTTGGAATAGAACCTACTGTGGTACATTACACTTGTTTGGTAGATATTCTTAGCCGAGCTGGTCATCTCGAAATGGCTTTAAACACGATTCAAGAGATGCCCGCCCAATTTCAATCTCAAGCCTGGGCTCCTTTTCTCAGTGGTTGCAGGACTTATTGTGATATCGAGCTCGGCGAAGTTGCAAATAAAAGTATGCTAGGTTCGAATCCGAGAAACCCAGTAAATCATATTTTGATGGCTAATTTATATACATCTATGGGTAAATGGAAAGAAGCAGCTGTAATGAGAAGTTTGATTGGCAATAATGGTATGGTCAAAGAACCAGGATATAGCCAGCTTTAAATCAATGGCTCTATCCTTAGCATTATTGGAGAACAACTCCATTTCTGCACCATTGATATTACCAGTAAAAGAAGCTAATATTCGAGAAGCTCGGTATATCGATGGTGAAAGGTCGGATCTTGCCTCATCAACCTTCTTACTATGGAACCAGTGCTGCTTTGAGAGGATCATGAAGAACTTTGCAAGGCTATCATATTTTTATATTTGAATATAAGATTAATGCTGTCATATTTTGGTGTTCAAATATAAGTCAAACACAGGAATTTATAGGGCAAGATGTCAACCACTTCCACCAATTGATTCCAGTTCTTCCTGGCGATGTGATAGTTTTGCAGGGTTCGATTGCTTGATGAGTCAGGGAACCTTATCTTGGAAGACATGATATAGAACCTGGTTTCTACATGGTTTCTCCATTTGGCTTATTTGGACAATAAAAGAAGAAAAGAAAAGCTACAACGAATGCTGGAGACGAGCATATTCATGTTTTGTGCTCCATAGAAGTTACCCTGCGATGCTTTTCGACATACGAATCCACTGTTTTTCATCAGGTAAATATTACTAAATTTCTCTCGTTCTCGGTCATGCAGTTGTCCTGTGAGAGTAGGCAAAAACTGAAGCTGGCTAGGACTCTCTGATGCATATATACTTTCTCTATTGAGGAGTAAACTATCCCTGATCACTGCCTGCATAATTGATAACAATGGAAGTAATCAGCTGGAGTTACCCAACAACATCACTCATTTTCTAAATTTCATGCTATTTATGCAAAATAAACTTGCTGTATTTTTCAATTATGAAAAGGCTATGAATCCTAATATCAGACGCTTCACATACGTGTTCTGCTGCTAGATAAGATACCATGAAGGTCCTTTTTCAGGAAAAAAAAAAAAAAAAAAAAAAAAAGAGATAATGAAGGCTATATGCCCAATTTATTTTTCTTGGTTTGAGATATATGATCCCGATCTAAAGCATATATTTTAATATTATTTTCATTCATGTATTTTCTAATTTTAATAACAACAGAAGCATCACTAAGCTGGATATGCTTTGACATATTATAAGATTTAGACCTAGAGTTTGGTTTTAACTTTAATATAATATTAAAAGATTTTAAGAATGTGTTTTAGATGACAATTGATTTATTTTAATGAGAGAGAATATACTAATATGTTTGTAGCATGGAAGATTATAATTTAGGTTATGATAATCTATATTTGAGGTACATATTATTATAACATGACTCAACTAATCTATCGCTAATTATACAGCTCATTCGCTTAACATTTCAATTTACAGCTTTGAAATTTCAAGGAGAAGGCACATCTCCCTCTCGATTTGAACTGTTTTTTTTCGTAGTCCATCGACAATGGAAAAATCCATTCCCAATTTTTCTTTTAATTAAAAAGAGAAAGTCGTCAAAGCGAACATAGCTTAGCTGGTACTAGTGATATCTTAGTATTCACTAGATTAATGATTCGAGTCTATCTAATTTCTTTTTGATGTACTCAAAAAAAAAAAAAAAAAATCAAAAGTATACAATAACAAAAACTCACATTGCAGATCTACCACCAAATTAACACTCAATTACAAAACAGCTTCCAAGTTCCAAGGAGGCATGTCTTAAAAGCAGCAGCCTCATAATTTATAGAGAAGTCCACAATACAAAAAAAAAAAAAAGTGGGGCGAAAAACATGAAGCCTTAACTTAAATGCAAAAACAATCCCACCAACAAAACTCAGTCTCATAGCACAACAAAGTTCATCATTTTTCCTTAGTCAAAAAACCGCTAAGAGTTTCCAACTATCAAAATGAACTGCAGTGGCCAGAAAGCAGGTAAAGTTTTCTCAGGTTGGTTGCAAAAGCATTGATTAGAAAATAAGATTAGAAAACAACCTGCATGAAGAGAGTCAGTGAGGCAGTTTATGAAATGGAAACTGTTCATTTACAAGTTGGAGTTAAGTGAAAAGAAGTTGAAATCGTGATGATGGACACCGAGCTGCTTCAACCACGAATCGGCAGTGTGATGGAGATCGACTATTCGTTCACAATCAGACGTCTCTTGCTGCAACCAGAGGTCTCCCTGCATTCTGTAAGTGGCCAACCCAAATGGGAAGAGACAAGAAGAAGTAGAACCACTAGTTTTTTCATCGGTTTGACCCACGGTATCGGAACAACTGCATCCATCTGCAGCCATCAATCAACAATGAACTTGTTGCGACAGAAAACAAAATATCAACGAGCAGTAAATAAAGGAACGAGGAAAAACAAGACACATATTTACGTGGTTCACTAACAGTAACCACTAAGAACTTCTCTTACGTTTTTAGTAAGACTTTGTCCCTTAATCTCGAAAATTCAACCGAGAGGGCATGAGGACATATTTGGTACGCCAAATAACTTTGTATTGTAAGATCTCTATACTAGGTCATTTCAACCGAATTAAGAGGTATACAGACAAGGAAATGTTTGTGGAAACAAGTACAGATAGTTCACACACCTTGGAAAGAGGAAGACAGTGTATGATAGGTTAGAAAGCATGTTGCGAAGTCTTTGTCGCTTTTCAGACTAGGGATATGATAAATAGGATACCTGATTCAACCCGAAAGTCGAAAACAAAAATCAGTAAGAAGAAACATGGAGAGAGGAGCTAAAACAAGCGACGAGCGGTACCAAGAAACAGCCATCCAACTAGCCGGAGAAAGATCAACACTCCTGAGTGTAGTTAGAGCTGGATAGGTTTGAGTTAGTTCCATTATCTGAAATGCAAATTGTCCAACATAAGCAAAGAAGAAAATGTGATAATATCATTCTACACTTCTTCAATGCTATGCATATTTGCAGTACTAAAAAACTCCAACTGATTTCTACATTCTATCCAAGGATAACTATATTACAGTTAAAATGATAAGTTTAATAGGTTCTGTGTTTTCTTAAATGCCTTTCAAAACGTCGAAAATGAAGATATTCCGTTCTGTTTATTTTTAGTACAACCGGAATTGAGAGACTCGAAGTACAAATTTCATGATTTCTGATATACTCAAAATTGTGAGTTCAAGAAATAAGCTAAAGATATACCTTGTCCATAAGAGGCACTCTCCAATAAGGAGAAGACATCTCCATATACTGTAAAGAGAGGTAACCAAGTTTCTCCCTAAGCGGCCACAGTCCATCCTGATCGAAGCTTGAATCCTCAGAAATCTCATCCGATGTTCTACTAGAGTTGTTGCTCATGGATCTCGAAACGTTATCGCTCCAGCTATCGTCACTCCAAGAATCGCTTTCGCATTCTGTTGTGTCGCTATCGTATCTTCGGTTTCTACAAAGAGAAATCGAACAAAAACAGATTGCATACAATGTGTTAGCTAGCTACGCCCACGGTCATTTACATGGTTCACTAACAATGTGTTAGCTACGTCTACGGACAGAGAAGAGAACGGTTTTGCATCATAGTTCAAGGTATATATCAATAAAATTGTAGATCAAACATTCCAATGAATAAAAAGTATTGATGGCATGAAGCAAAGTGAAACAGAGTTTTGAAATGGCCATTTCTCAAAGTGAAATAAAGTTTTCAAACTTCAAAGACAGCACACAGCAAGAAATGAATGGAGCTTTAGTATACCTGGGAGGAGCAACAGGCTTGCTTGTGTAGATTTGAATAGCAGACAGATAAGGCACGTAGAACAGTGTAGCGGTTCCCGAACCATTCAACTGTATCGGGATACCAGCACCATATGCACTCCATTCGTCGTAGCAATCCCACAGCTCACTGAGCGTAAAGTATTGAATTGTTTCTTTATCAGGTTCTTGCCACTGACTATTGAGATCATGGAGGCAGCTCTATATGATATCAGAGGAAGTAAGCAACACTTCACATGAGAATCAAATATGTTGTAGGTAGAATTATGTGACACTGAATCACGTAAATCCTTGTGTTTTTTTTTCATTGACTACGGTCGGCACAAAAGATTAACCTCCTAGATAGAAAGAAGTCTATTGTATGTGTCAGTGACCATAAGATTTGTGATTCTAAGTTCTTTCAATCCCCTTCTTTTTTTTCGAACTATAAAATCAAAATTTTGTTACAAATACTCATTTACAGGATCGAACTCGTGATGCTGGTGTTGAATTGAATTAACACAAAATAATGAAACCAATGCGCCATAAATCTTTTCAATTATAATACATATAGTTGATTATAAAAGAGAAATGAAAAAAAAAAAAAAAAAAAAAAAAAAACATTGGACGCATTGGATTAAGAAGGATTAGTGTAAACCCTGACTCAGTCTCAAACATAAATATGGACTAAATGTATACATGGCCCCATTATTTAGTAGATCGTGACAACATTTGATGACCCATAAGTCCCGTCTTCTGAGGATGAATTTAATGAAATTTAATTTATTGAAAGTCATTATTTATGGAAGGGAAAAATAAAGAGGAAAAATAAATTTTAAGCCAATCAAAAAGCCACGTGACAGGGAGGGAAGATTTCTAAGGATAAGAAATATGAAAATATATGACGTGTCACTTTTATTAATATTGGGACCCGTCTCTTTAGGCACGTTGTTGATGGCTACCTTGTAGGGAATACTCAAATTAAATTTCTAAAATGTTTTTTTTTTTTTTTTTTTTGAAATAATCATCATTTCATTAACCAAATATGACCCATACTTCTCATCTTTAGGACCGCGAACCGGTTCAACTCCACATGTCGAGTGTAAGCATCCTCAATAGAAAACTAACGATAGAACCAATCCTTTCAAGTAGATGAATCCTCTAAATATAATCTTAACCAAAATGAAGAAATGAAATTTCAAAGGGTTAGACTGAAAACCTATCCATACCTATAACAAGAGATTTTGAAGATAGCTTTTAGGAGTAATCGCTCATCCATCTCCATGACTAAGGAAAAGACTCTAACAAAGAAACCTAGAAAAGATTGACTTCAAGAGAAGTACAAACCCATTTCCACAAGGAAGTGACCAATTTGCAGAAATACAAATAGTTAATTTCGAAAAAAACTAGTGTTCAATAACATTAATGTACAACCATTTAGAGATGGTGAATTCAAATACCCACTTTTAGTGACTGAATTTTGAGAAGTTTTTTTTTTTTTTTTAATTAGTTGTACTATAAAAAAACTTAATAATTTGTTATAATAATATATTTAAAATTAATATTAATTGAACTTAGTTCAATAATATTAATGATTTTAATAAAATAAAATATCAATCTAAAATAATTTCTAAAATTTGAAGAGAAATAAGATAATTTTTTAGAAAAATAAGTTAAAAAATTTTAATAATCAATTTAAAATTTTATTAAAAGTTTCATGGTCCCATCGTGTGAGATTTGAAGTTGTTCTCGGTTTAGCTTTCTATTTAATGGAAGTTCTTTTTTCTCAAAAAAAAAAAAAAAAAAAAAAAGAAGAAGAAAGACCAAAATAAACAAATTTTAAAATTAAAATTAACTTTTCAAACATTAAAATGAAAAGAATTTTAAAAATTTAAATTAAATTTAGGCTCGAAAAGTTTGTGAATCAAAACAAATTTCAAATATGATGTATTATTTATGGCGTATTTTAGGGACCGGGTTACGGAGGGTTACACTAGTCCATTGTAACACAACACATGGTTCAATTTACTTTTTTTTTTTTTTTTTTTTCATTTCCATTTCTCTATTCCAATCAATTATACTTATTACTTTAATTATTTTCCATTTTTTTATTATAAAAACCATCCCATCAATTTTTATTCTTTCCAATCTTTCGTCTCAAACACATCTTTATTAACACTTTTCGTCCCCTCTTGGCATAGCCAAACGCGCCCTCGAAAAATATTACAGCAATCTTCGTCCGAATGGGCCCAAAATGATGACATCGGCCCATTAGAGAACTATTCACCACGTTTTGTATTATTTCCGACGGATTCCTTCGTGCATTTTTTTCTTTTAATATTTTTTTTTTTATTTCTATTTCTCTGTCTATCCCTCCCTTGGGACAAAAATGTAATAAATATCCAAACATGGCAAGAAAATTAAGACATACCATTTTCCAACTCCTTCCCATTTTACAAGAAGACATAAAAAAAATCTGAATATGGAAAAATTATAATGCTGTTGCAAAAAAAAAAAAAAAAAAAAAATTATTCCTAAATTAGTGAGTGTTTGCATGGCATACATTTATCAAATAATTAACCATCTTACCTAAAAAATTAGAGAGGTAAGTTGACATCATAGACCACATTCTCTCAGTCAACTTAAAAAAACTCTATTAATTGAATTTAAAAGAAAATCCAAAATGAAAATACAAATTTATATCTATAACCCTAAAATGTAATAACAAAAAGTTAAAAAAAAAAAAAAAATCAGAAATTGAATAAATTCATTTTTTTAATAAATTTTTTCAGGGACCAAATATCATAAGATGTATATATATATATATATAAAAGAAGCATAAATTATCAACAATTACAACATATGTCAAAATCTCACATAGTTTAATTGATAGGATAGCACATGGTATAGTGCAGTGATAATTGCAGAAATAAAATAATAATAATAATGATAAAATTATTATCAAGGTTAGAATGTGAAAAATAATGTAGGATATTTACAGTGAGAAATAAAATAACAAAATAAATCAGTGGAAAAAAGAAAAAGGAGAGGGACGTTTGATTTACCCGTGGAAGAGTTCGCCAAGGAACAGAAGGAGTAACGCAATGAAGAAAGCGTTCCAAATTGGAGGAAGAGGTAAACGACGCCGTTTGAGTCATCGATGATAGCTCCTCCTTGTGTGAAGAATGTCAGCTTGGATAGCGTCGATCTCCGGTTGACGAAATTGGGTAAATATAAAGAAGGAAGGTAATGAATCCGGGTAGTGAAAAGAAAAGAAATAAATAAATAAAAAAGAAAAAGCGAATTCAGCGGCACAGTAGAAGGAGAATCGAAAGAGAAGAAAAAAGAAGCATACTTTAATAGGTTTTAATCAGCAATGAATAAATCCTTGTGCCTTTTCCCTTTCAGAAGCCATTAAAGCTGAGGAATAATTTAAAAGATAATTCAAAAAAGCCGATCCAGAGATGAAGAAGAAGAAGAAGAAGAGGAGTTCGGAGGATAATGCTGGATTTCGAGCAGAGATCTTGGTTTTGACTCGGATTTTATTTCTTTTTTTTTTTTTTTTTTAAACAGAACAAAAAAAAAAAAGCATCTCCGACTCAGGGGTACACATTAATTGCATTATTTTAATCGGTTTTATTCGGATTTAATTGAAGTAATTGGGTGAAGGAAACTGATTTCTTTTTCTTTCTTTTTTTTGTTCTGCCATTAAATAAATCCCTCCTGGTGGAGACGATAAAATTTTAATAAAATAAGCGTTGTGGGTTTGAGGACGAAAATGTAATTACAGTAAAGATTAAATAATATTTCCTCACACTAATTATTTATTAATTTTGGAATTTTTTAATACTATTTCTAAACTTTATATAACCTTTTTAAAATATCCTTGTCGTTCAATTTTGATAGAAACTATTAAAATTTTATTTTTGAAAATGTTTGTAAATTTTACAAAGTTTCAAAATATATTATTGATTAGAAAAAAAAAAACTTATTGAAAATTATCACTGCCATTAAATTATGAAAAATTTTAACATGTTGTAGAATAATATGTTACTTTTTCCAAATATTAAAAAAATAGTCCAAAATTACTATTTTCTTTCTCTCTTTGTATACATTTTCCTACATGAAAAAATATATATATATATATATATATATATATTTATTTATTTATTTATATTAACATTTAAGTGCACGATCAAATGTCTCTAAATGGTAGCGCAGTTGGTTTCAGATTTGGATTCGAAAGGTGTGTTCCAAGATTCTAAGTTCGACAACCGTCCGTTATCGACTTAACTAGCGAGGACATTTTGACTATTTTATATAGAAGATCTACTTTCTATCTTCATAATTTTGGTATACATTCTTTCTTTTTTTTTTTTTATTGGGTAAATTATTTTGTTGTTATACATGAAAAAAATCTCAAAATAATTTTATCAATGTAATTTTTAAGACAAACAATATTTTTAAAAGATTTTGAAGTTAAAATAGTATTACTTAATACATTTTTGTAAAATTCAAGAATATGTTTCAAATTTTTTAAAGTTTGGGAGTAATTTTGACACAAACCTCATATTATTCAAGAACATCTTTGATATTTTGGCCCATTTTGATGTTACAAATATATATTTTTCAACTTCTTATTCAATATAGTCTTAAAAAATATTTCTTACGAGGATATTTGAATTTTATTTTAGTTTAGTTCATGCTAATCGAAAGTTAGCTCAAACGAACATAGTTAAGCTGATATTAGTGATATATTAGTATCGTCTCGATCAATAATTTGAGTCTTCGTAGTGCCCTCTATATAAAATTTATTGTCTCGTCCTCCAATAAATTTAGTTTTTATAGTTTAAAAATAATAAAATTTTGTTCAAAAATCAGAATAAATTATGGTCAAACAATAAGAAGAACCTTATCTACCTTCCTTCCCTTTCCAACTCCTCCCGCTCCCTCAAACATATTGTAATAAAGTTAAAAGGTAAAGGGATTTATACGGGAAATTGTACTTTTCTTGTTTGGAGAATAATAAATTTAGAGAATATTTTTTGCCTCAAATTCTTCAATTAATCTTACCTATCTTCCATTATTATTATTTGTAATTTCTGTATTTTTCAATAGTCTCGCACCCTTTAATTAAGAGATATTTAAAACTAATAAAAATGAAACAAAATACACACTATAAGGCCAAAATAGTATTTTTGCATTCATTAACAAAGTTCAATGACTAAAGATTTATGGGGAATTTTGTAATTTTCTTGTTTTGAGAATAATCGTATTGTATCATACCATACTACCAAAAGTATTTTTAAAAAAATTATTTTAAAAATAGTACTATTTCAATAATATCTTCAATTTATAAAATATTTTAATTTATAAATTATGACGTATTCTATAATTACTTTCGAATATATTAATTGTTTTTTAAAAAAACAAAATATATTAATAGCTAAATACATTAATGGTTAAATATGAAAAAGTTAGTGTAGATATATATTTGATTGGTGGAGTTGTTTAAAATAACATTCATTAAGTAGAGTTAAAATACGAGAGATACATCATTTCATTTTCATAATTTTGAATTTACATTTAATTTTTTATGAATTATGTTTAAATAGTTTGAATGGCGAAATTAAAAAAAAAAAAATTGGAATAATAATCTCCTATAACTATATATATATATATATATATATATAAAAGGTTATTCATTTTTTTTTTTTTATTTACACAAATGCTTGCCTTTTTCTTTTACTTAAATTTATATTTCTTCTTTATATAAAACATAATTTAAAATTGCAATTGTTTTTACTTTTGTAGAGTTTTATTTTACTATATTGTTTAAAATTTTAAAATTATTACAAAAATTTCACCAATTCCATCATTGATTTTTTGTTTTGCAATGTTATGTATTCATTTGAAAGATTTATTAACTTATTATTTAAATAAAAATACATTATACAATTAACATTAGGGCATTCATTTTTCTTTCTTTTGGTTGAACTCTTGCATTTGTTTGAAAAAAATTAAAATATACTCAAAGATGTTTAAAAAATTAAGGTTAGAGGTTGGAGATACATATTCTCATAAAAAGCAAGTCTATAAATATTTATTTATTATATAAACTTAGCTTATTTATTAAAAAAAAATTATGAAATTTGTATTCTTTTCAAATTTAATTTTCTATTTAAAATTACAGTATATAATTTTATACTATAATCTTCGAATAGTAAATTACAAAATATAATTGATTTTAAATAATAATTATATTAGTAATATACTCAATTAATTAATGACTATATGCTTATGAATTCAAAATTTTCTTCACGTGTTGTAAAATATAGTTATTTTTATATTTAAAGTAGAACTGCCCATGATTATGGTATAAAATTGTTAGATCTCCCCATATTAGTTATTAGGGTTGCAATTTTATATCACGACAATTTTTTAGGAGTGTTTGTGTCTGGTTTGAGAGTAATTATAAATTAACGTTTTATTTAATTTCAACCTGATATAATAACTTGATAAACAATAAAACTTTTACTATAATAATTTATCTTATAATAATAATAATTTTGTGCAACATTATTTTAACCATTGAATTTTGAGTTTATCATTTTTTTTTTTTGAATTGAGAGTTTATCAAATTTTAACCAATGTATTTAAAAAAAAATATTAATCCGTATAATAAATTTGAAGTTAATATTAATTGAAATTGTTTTATTGATAGTAATACTTTTGATTCAACTAATTAAAAACATAATGTGCACACATTTCTAAAATTTAATGATATATTTTCTTTTTTTAAAAAATATTGTATTTCTAATAATCAGTTTTTAGTTTTATAAAGTTTAGAGAAACAATCAAAAAATTAAAGAATTAAAAATAAATTTTGTTTAAATTAATTGACTAAAATAGAATTAATCTCAACCAACTAAAATTAGACTTGTAAAAAATTTAACGAAGCAAAACAAAATAAAATTTCAAAATTAAATAACCAAAACAATTATTTTATCCGCATAATTTAAACAATATCCCTTCAAACAAACATGTTGTGGTTAAAGCATGTCCTTTCAATTGAGATATTAATTAAAGTTCAAATGCTCATTCCCATTTTTAGATGTATATATGCTTCCTTTCTTACAACTTTTAACATATCTTGGAAAGTTATTTTAGTTTATTTATTTATTATTTATTATTATTAAATTTGGCGATTCTTAAACCAAATAAAGATAAATTTTAAAATTTAAATGACTCGTCACCCATTTTAGAATTGCTTACAGAATTAGTAGCCATTAAAATAATGAATGACTCATCCTCATTTATAATTTAAACTAAGAATGAATAAATAAATATAATAAATTTTGATCAAGAGTGGGGATGAGGGGTAGTGTGCTTCGTACGTGAAAATAATATATTGTCGAAATAAAAATATTTGATTTTTCAACACGTTTGTCACGATGGACCGAGATTGTACATGCCGACCCGACAGCCTCCTCCTCATTTTATGCTCAGTTTCATTTTATCTCTTTATATTTAAATATTTAGTTTTAAGTTAAAACATTAATTTTAATTTAAATTATACTAATATCTTTGTTATTTATCTGTACAATAATTTATCTTATGCAAAATGTTATTAGAATTACATTTTTGTTGACTTTTATCTCGTATTTAAATTCTAATCCAAATTTTGTTAAATAAATTGTTAGGGACAACGAACATCCACAAACCTCCATATTAATATGATATTGTTCATCTTGGGAACAAAGTCTCACATCGTTAAGTCAGGAGAAAAAGCTTGAGTATATAAGGGAGGGACAACTCCTCTTTACTCCTCTTTTGGTCATCACCCAAAAAGCCTCAAATCAATGGAGGAACTGTCTCTCGCTTGTTAGACTTTGTTTGCATGCAATATTCTAACAATCATCCCCTCGAGAAAAATTAAGTACATCTAAACCGGATCGGGAGTTCTTCACCCACATTGTGCTAAGTTAAGAGTCTGGCTCTGATACCACTTGTTAGAGACAACGAGCATCTACAAACCTCCGCATTTATATTATATTGTCCACTTTGGAAATCACCTCACATGACTTTGTTTTTTGTCATCACCCAAAATGTCTCATATCAATGAAAAAGTTGTCTTTATATATCTAAATTTTTTCTCCTAACTTAGCAATATGAGACTTTGTTTACGTGCAATATTCCAACATAGATAAATATTAACTTTCCCATTTAATTGATTTTTTTATTTGATTTTTTTTATTTTTTGGCTAGCGATGATAGAACTTGATCTTGCAGTTTTGGTAATAAAAATATGCCTTTATCAATTTTTTTTTTTTTTGTAAATAATTATTTAATGAAAATTGTTTTGTTTATTTTGATATTTGAATAACATTTTGTAAATGGGGATCGTAGGTCACTTCTATGTGTGGGAACCTGTCCTTATGTTTGATTGTCCTAATAAATAAATAAATAAATATATATATATATATATATATATATAATTGTTTAGTTTTTCCAATTAAACTTTGAAGAATGAATTGGATAAGGGTTGAAATTTAATTGCGTGAATAATAAGGCCAATTCATAATCTTGTAATTCTTATGTTATTCGCTGTGTTAGTTAAGTTGCAATTATTTTATTTATAAAATTAAAAGTAATTCAAAGGGAAAGATTTCAAATTCTTTATTAATTTCATAATTATAAATATACTTATGTCATTTACACTACCATCTAAACTTAATTGGATAAGAAATTAAACTAGGAATTAAAAAAAAAAAAGAAAAAGCATAATGCTTATACAGAAGATGATGCATTTATTCAAAAAAAAAAAAAATTCAAAAAAAAAAGGAACATTGAGATAATACACGATCAGATCTACTTCTTGCTTGAGATACGTACCTCGAAAATAAATAATATTAAAAAAAAAAAAAAAAAGTATTCAACACTTCTTCATTAAAACAAAAGGCATAAATTCTTATTTTATTTTGCAACGATGTTCATGTGCGGATATTATTAAATTTAAATTATAATAAATTAGAAATTTAGTCCTTCTCAAAGGTAGAATTTAGTATTTAAAAAATATAGACTTTAATCTTTATAATTTGAAAAAAATTTACCATTTAATTCATATATATTGAAAAATTAGAATTTAGTCCTAAAATATAATAAAATTTGAAAAGTAGTCGGTCATTCGTAATTGTTAATGAATAAAATAGGTAGATGTTAATTATTTTTTTGTTTAATAATGAGATGGTGAAATAAGCAATTGATTGGACATAAAACACAATTCATAAATCACATTTACGTAAATAACATAATTTTTTTTTTTTTTATGTTTTATCAAATCGTAGTAACTAAATTCTATGTCTTCAGACTATAGAGACGAAATTCAATATCTCTCTAAATTATAAAAACTAAATTATATATTTTTCCAAATTATATAGACTAAAATCTAACTTTCGTAAAATATAAAATATAGAAACTAAATTTATAACTTATAATTTAAATTATTATCCATTTAGCTTTGATGGGGATATACATCATCTCATATAATAATAACAATGATAATAATAATATAATAATAATAATAATAATAATAATAATAATAATAATAATAATAATAATAAAGTATTTTGTTGGTACAATTATGGACCTCTTGGTTAGTACTTTATATCCATAATGTTATTTTATGACCTCGTGCTTATCCCACTAAACAAAAAAAAAAAAGTTTGTTAGTGAGGCTAATTTAAAACTCCATTATGATAATTTTTTTATAATTCTTATTTTTTAAAATAAATGTTTAAATTTCAAAAACTTTCACTGTTGCAAGATTGCTCAATGGAATATTAGAAATAAATTAATTAATACTCAAAACTATAACCAAGTAACCTTCCCTAAACTATATGTAATTTTTATTTATCTAGTTAAGTAAAAAAAAAAAAAAAAAAACTCTCATCAAAAAAGAAAAAACGGTTAACCGATGATAAATATTAAATATAATTAGTAATACACATTAGAAATGCATGAAAAAAATACATTTATAATCTATTAACACCACGGTCACCGGTTCGATTCAAGAAATCGATATTTGTAATATTCTTCTCAATTTGTATTAAAAAAAAGAAATGCATAAAAAAATCGAATGGATAATTTTAATTATAAATCAAGATATAAAAGTTAAAAAACGATAAAGATAATTTTAATATTCGTTACATAAAACCATAAAAAATTACAAAAAAACGATAAAGATAAAATTCGTAGTTTCCATTCTTAATTTTTAGGTTGGTTTGAGTTATTTACTTTGTGAGATTTTTTGAACATGGTTACTAATTTACTCTTATTTTTTCTTTTATTTATCCCTCCGATTATATTCCATTTTCATATTGTCGTAGCCAAACACGCCTATACATACATACATAAATTCTTTTGAGTTTAATGTTAGAAGAGATTCTAACTCATGCTAACAAACACTTTTTGGATTGAATTAAAATATAGTTTATATTATTATTTTATTCTTAGACATACTTTTTATTTTGATTCTTACAGCTTTGAAAAACTTAATTTTAATATATTAATTTTTAAATTTGTTCTATCTGATTTTTTTTTTTTTTTTTTTTTTTTTTTTTTTTTTTTTTTTCCTTTTGAGTTTATTTTTATATTATTTTTAAAAATTTTAAATGTTCAATTTATTAAAAATATCTTTATTAAAAAAATTTGTTTGTCTATACAAATTTTTGTTAAACTTTTTTCTTACAAAAAAAAAGTTACAAATATATTCACACCTTTTCATTCTTCGAACTTAAGTTATTATTATTATTAAATTAATTTTAATTAATACTAATTACAAATTTGTCCTAAATAACTACTTAAGATTAAATAACTTTTTCGAAGTTTAGTGAAAGATTTGATAGTTAAGATTAAAATAAAATAAATGTAAAAAATACAGAAACCAAAAGGAAACTCAAATTCTTGGGAATAAAATAATATGCCATCTTCTTCCACTGCAACTACCAACAGCAATTATATGGCGGTTGACGATGAAACATTAATCCCAATAATTTCCCAAGAGAAAATTTTACAATTAAAGCGAGAAAGTTAAGTTGCTGATGAATTTAAATTCTCAATACATGTGATTAAAGAACAAGAAAGAAAGAACATTAAAGAGAAATGTATTTGTTCTGCTCTGCCATGGAAGAAGGTTAGGAGAAAGCTGTCGGCCTCAGCATTCAATTCCCCCACCAACACTACCAGTTCCCATTAATTATGAAGCACTGTTTCTTCTTCATTCAACTTTACAATTCAATGTTCATACGATTTGTGATTTTCAGATTTTTTTTTCAAGTTCCTTTTGCATGGGGTCTCCCCTTTTCCTCCATCGAATCTTCTCAGTCTAAATCACACAATACCCATTTCACCAATTTCACTCTCTCTTCACACATTTATAAACTCAGAGAAAAACAGAGCATCGCCGGAGGAATTGGGGAGCGGCGGCGGAAATGGAGATTGAGGCGGCGGGAATTGGGTTGAGTCCTTTAAGTGAGACGCTATGGAGAGAGAAAGCGAAGGCGGAGATTGTTGGGGATGTTTCTGCGAGATTGACATGGAAGGATCTGACGGTGATGGTGAGTTTAAGCAATGGAGATGTTCAGAAAGTTTTAGAGGGATTGACTGGTTATGCCGAGCCTGGTTCTTTCACTGCTTTAATGGGGCCTTCTGGTTCTGGAAAATCTACTCTTCTTGATGCTCTTTCTAGCCGTCTCGCCGCTAATGCTTTCCTTTCTGGTTCCATTCTTCTTAATGGTCGCAAAACTAAGCTCTCGTTCGGCGCTGCGGTTTGTTCTGTTCTGTTTTGTTTTATTATTGGCTCTTTTGATAGTCTGTGTGTTTTTTTTTTGCTAATATTTTTTCATAAACATATGAGCATTGTATTTTAGAAAAAAAGGTTTGAAGGGTGTGCTGAATTTCTCATCTAGTAAAATGGTTTGAACTCAAAACTAAGCTCTCCTTCGGCGCTGTGGTCTGTTTTTCTCTGTTTTGTGCTGTTCAGTTTTACTATTGGCTCTTTTGAAGATCACTGTGCTTGTTTTGCTAATCATTTGCCATGAAGATGATTAAGTATGAGTATTAGAAAAAAGGGGTTTGAAGGGTTTGCTGAAATTGCATTTAATAAGTTGATTTTCAACGGACGCAAAACTAACCACTTCTTCGGCGCTGCGGTCTGTTCTGTTCTGATTTGCTCTGTTTCTGTTATGTTCTACTATTGGCTCTTTTGATAATCAGTCTTTGTTTTGCTAATCATTTACCTTAAACATGATTAAAATAGCGTATTACAAAAAGGGTTTTGAAGGATGTGCTGAAATTTAAATTGATTTTTGATACTCTAAAATTGAGTACGAATAATGTGGGGTTTCTTCTTCTTCTTCTCTCTCAGGCGTATGTAACTCAAGATGATATCCTAATCGGAACCTTGACTGTGAGGGAGACGATAGCCTATTCAGCTGGGCTTCGTCTCCCCGACAACATGCCATGGGAGGAGAAACGAGCTCTAATAGAGAGCACCATTATCGAGATGGGGCTTCAAGATTGCGCCGATACGGTCATCGGAAACTGGCATTTGCGCGGAATCAGCGGCGGCGAGAAGCGGCGGGTCAGCATCGCCATTGAGATTCTCATGAGACCTCGACTGCTCTTCCTCGATGAACCCACTAGCGGGCTCGACAGGTACGTCGAAACCCTAACCCTAGAAATCGATCCGTCATTGAAATTGCTTAATCTGTAATGTCGATTCTGTGATTTCGTTAGTGCTTCTGCATTCTTTGTTACTCAAACGCTGAGAGCTCTATCGAGAGATGGAAGAACAGTGATTGCATCGATTCATCAGCCGAGTAGTGAGGTTTTTGAGCTGTTTGATCAACTTTACTTGCTCTCTGGTGGGAAAACTGTGTATTTTGGCCAAGCTTCAGAGGCTTATGAGGTGAGAATTTCTCCATTGTTGATCTGATTTGAGTTGCAGAGTTGGCAGTTCACCATTATTGGAGGTTTATTTATGAGCTTGAATTGTTGATTTCTGCAGTTCTTTGCACAAGCTGGCTTTCCCTGCCCTGCTTTGAGGAACCCTTCTGACCATTTTCTTAGATGCATCAATTCAGACTTTGATAAAGTCAAAGCCACTCTCAAAGGTTCTATGAAATTAAGGGTAATAAACTTTTTCTCAAAATATTTTTTCAATATAAAGGTTCTATGGGTTGTAGTATGGGATGATTAAACATGCTTTTTTTCTTAATTATGGGCTAAAAATAGGTTTAGCTCACTAATAATTAACATGTGTGCTTCATTTAAAGATCATAGGTTCGAATCTATAACTTGTTGCTACACCATATATTATTTTTGTACTGAAAAAATAAAAACTATTTAGTTTTTGGGAACAGAAACATATATTTCATATTTTTTTTTGATAATCGGGAATTGGAGCTTTACCGTACTATACTTAGGACAACTGACCATTCAATTACATTTTACAATAAAATGTTATCTTTGAGTAATAACCGAACCGTGAATTATTCGTTATAGATGCTGAAGTTGAAGGTTTGAATTTGTTGTGCTTAAAAACATAAAAATGTAAATGCTTTTTTAAAAAGTAAAATATACTTTTTGAAACTTCAGGACCTAACATAAACTAGGCACACAATTTTCCAAGAATGAGATTTAAAAAAAAATACTAACTACATATTTTCATGGCCTCATGCTAGTTGTTGCATGGTTGGCAAGCTTGGTGCTATGGGCAATTGAGCTGCTCCACATTTTGTAGTTCATTTTCCTTTTACTAAATGCTGAAAGTTATTTTCTTTTCAATTTTCTTTACTCAGTTTGAATCTAGTGATGATCCTTTAGAGAGCATTAGCACGGCTGAAGCAACTCGAACACTTATCGACTTCTATCGTTCATCACAACACTGTTATGCAGCCAATCAAAAAGTTGAGGAGATGTCAAAATTTGTAAGTTTTCCACTAGCTAGTTTAATTCTTCTTACTTCAACAAATATTATCTACTTGGATTGTTCGGTTGAAACTTTCCTGAAAATTTGATCGTATTGCAGAAAGGAACCGTGTTAGATTTGGGTGGGAGTCAGGCTAGTTTCTTTATGCAAGCCTTTACATTGACGAAGCGTTCCTTCGTCAACATGTCGAGGGACTTCGGATATTATTGGCTCAGGCTTGTGATTTATATTGTTGTAACTATCTGCATTGGAACCATCTACCTCAACGTTGGGACTGGCTACAACTCCATTTTGGTATTTGATTTCGCTTTTATTAAAGATACTAAAAACACTTAATCTTCGGCCTCCAACTCCGAGTGAGCTTAATAAGAAAAATCCCTGATATCTTTGTAATGTGAGGCTGGAACAAGCCCATACTTTTAGTTTTAGTAGAGAAAATGACAACAAAAAGAACTAGGAACTACCTGTTGTATGATATGAATTATGCTTTTTAAGGGTATTTTTAGTATTGAGATTTACTTTTAGAACTAAGATTAGTTTATGATGGTGCATTTGAAATATCATTTTGAAACATGTTTGGCTGTTCTGTTTAAAAGACTATATATACAATTAAACTAATGCAAGAAAAAAAGACAAGCTCAAGTTCATTGTTTAACACGAACAAGTTCTTGTTTGTTGATCTGCTATACGATGTAGGCAAGAGGATCTTGTGCATCTTTCGTCTTTGGTTTCGTTACGTTCATGTCGATTGGAGGATTCCCGTCGTTTGCAGAGGATATGAAGGTAAATTCCATTGTGCAACATTCTGAAAATTCTTTATATTCAAATTTTTTACATGAACTTTTTTTACCCCAGGTTTTCCATAGGGAGAGATTGAATGGTCACTATGGTGTTGGTTCATTTGTCATCAGCAACACAATCTCAGCCATGCCATTCCTTATACTAATCACCTTCCTTTCTGGAACTATATGTTATTTCATGGTTCGCCTTCATCCCGGCTTCGAGCATTACATTTTCTTCGTGCTGTGCCTTTACGCTAGTGTCACCGTCGTCGAAAGCTTGATGATGGCCATTGCTAGTGTTGTCCCCAACTTCCTTATGGGCATTATCATTGGTGCTGGAATTCAGGTATTCTTTTTCATGTTGTGTAATCATTTTTGTTATGAATAATAAAAAACAACATTTGAGAGTAAAAAGATAACGCGAGAGATATAACACAAAGATTTATATGGTTCGCTAACATTTTGTTAGTTGCATCCTCGTGTAGAAGAGAGAACCGTTTTGTTAAGAGATAATAACGCCAATGTTTGGTCAAACATGATTATGATTTTAAGAGAGTTTATATAGTGCATTCCTATAAAATTCTAATATAGACCTAATACATAAAAGGTCTAACACGAAATATAAACTCAATTACGTATTTCTATTAGATTTTGGTCGCTGGCTGGCAACAAGATCTCCGACTAAATAATTGTAGGGTGATATAATTCCAAGGCATCTCAACAATTGCCATTTCTTTCATCTCATGTTTTTGTTGGCAGGGTATTTTCATGCTAGTTTCTGGATACTTTAGGCTACCGAACGACATCCCGAAACCCTTCTGGCGCTATCCAATGTCATATATCAGCTTTCATTTCTGGGCTTTGCAGGTAGAACAATAAACAAAAACACATTAATCATCAATGATCTATTTTCCAGAAGAAGGCTTTATCAATATATATAACAAATACAATGCATTTTCAGGGTCAGTATCAGAATGATCTACTCGGCTTGATGTTCGACAACCAGACTCCATTTCTTCCAAAGCTACCAGGCGAGTACATTTTAAGAGTGGCATTTCAAATCGATTTGAACCGATCAAAATGGGTGAACCTCAGTGTCTTGTTTGGTATGATAGTAATCTACCGCATCATCTTCGCAATAATGATCAAGATTAATGAAGATGTGACTCCCTGGATCAGAGGCTGTATAGCGAGGAGAAGAATGCAGCAGAAAAATGGTATTGTGAACACGACGGTCGCCCCGGATGGTCTCACTCAGTCTCCTTCCTTGAGGAGTTACGTTGCCAACCACACGACGGGGACGAGTAGGAGGTAAAAGCATACGTTGTAACACCATCGAGTTTATTTCCATGTTAGCATGACAAAGATTTTGCCTGTTTTAGTGCAAGTTTAAATGTTAGGATTTGAAGTAAAAAAGACTATTGGTTTTTATCTGAAGTGTTTTACTTGAAGCCATAGCCATCAAGTTTCTTGCGCAGGAATGATGTGTTATTATTAATAGTAATTAGTAACATTAACATGTAATTAACAAAATTTCTTTCCTAACAAAAAATATTTTAAAAAATAACAAAGTTTCTAGTCCTTGATGCGTAACGACCTCAACCGTTTTCCATGAATTGTTTATATAAAATCAATATATTTTATTTTTTTTATTCTACTACGTGACGACCTGATTCTTATATTATTTAATTTATGTTGACTTTCCTATGTATTTAAGCAATTATTTGGTCAGCTTCCTTTTTTTTTTTTTTTTTTTCTTCTTCTCGAGTATCTATACAAATTATGTTGTAAAATTCATGCACTTAGATTGGAGGCAGTTTCTCTATTAAACGTCTAAAAAATAAAAATAAAAATAAATAAATTCATGTATTGTATACCTCATGATAATTTAAAAAAAAAAAAAAAAAAAACGTTTATGGTAAACACTCGTTTTTAATTACTTATTTTTAATCACTAATTTCGAGTTATTACAAACGAGCTTTAACTAACTATCTTCAAATAAATTCATTTATTGTAATCACTCGTTTTTAATTACTCATTTTTAATCACTAATTTCTATAGCACTAATTTTTAATCATTTATTTATAACTATTTATTTCTAACCACTCATTTTTAATCATTTATTTTTATTCATTCATTTATAATCTCTTAATATAATCACTAATTTCTAACTTTGTCCAAACCATTTATTACGGGGGACCCTTCTATAAAATTATTAGCAAAACGAGTGATTATTTAAATTAAATTTTTGATCACTCAGAATAAGTTTTCAATTTTAATCATTCTAAATAATTATTCCACAACTTTACAAAAGAACATCTTTTAAAAAAGTATTAATTAATAGAAAATTATTACAGATTATCAATAGTGAAAATTAGTGAAAAACTAAAAAATTATATATGCTAGATATATACATAGAACACCTTACTCATGGAGCTGAAAAATTAATAGAACACCAAATTACCAGACAAATTTACAAATGATTATACATTTAGCGGAGAGAAATAACTCATACATCTTTTTCCAATACGAGATCCTCTCCACATCGTAAATTGTAAAAATAAGACGATCACTCGATCTAAGTAGCGACGACTGAAACTCTTTTTACACATCGAAACTAAAAAGATATGAATTCAATGGAGGAGAATGCGACCGGGAGCAGGAACAAGGCTGCCATTTCCAGTGCCGCAGAAGGCTTTGATAGCACAAGGAGAATTTTGGCCTCTCTCAGTGCTATAAAAACGAAGATAATCTTGATGATCAAACGGCTTAAACTGCTGTGGATGTTTATCATCAACCAATTCTTTAGGAATATTAACAATCCCATCATTAAATGAAAATAAACCAATAGAATATCTCTCTTTTGCCCCTCCCATCATCACTTTATGTGGTGGTGAATAAATCCTCCCGTTGCTCCATGCCTGTGCCAAACAATAACATAACAAATTAATCTATCAAACTTTACATCAAATTCGATCCGTTTTTAAATCTTCCATAAGGACTCATAGAGATCTAATTTATAATTATCCTAATTTTTTTTAATATATTCACGAGTGTCCAAGCTGATACGGATCTAATTTATAGTTTACCCTGTTTATTATATACATTCGTAAGTGTCCAAGTCAGCTTATGATTATTTCCACGAGATATATAGTATGATCATACAATATTTGGATGTGAAAAAAATTGATAGATAATTATTTCTTAGATAGGTGATTACTATGAATTGAAACAACTTACTTTCTTAGTTATTTATGGCATTGTTGTTCATGATGATTATAGTAAATATAACTTGGTTCATGAAACTTACGAAGAATGCGTCTCCGGCCATGACGATGAACGATGAGGTCGAAGGGGAGGACGAGGGCTGGTATTCGATCCATTTGTTGTGTCGAGTTTTGATTTGTAAGCCGTTGACTTGGTTTTGGTGAAGAATGGTGAGAAAGCTCTTGTCCGTGTGGGGGAAGGCTCCCAAGTTCATCTCGTTTTGTTGTGGGACTCTGTATTTGATCATTCTTAGAAGATATCTCGTGGATTTCACGTGAGATTCTATGTGCTCACTCACACCATAGCTTTCAAATACCATTTTCTTCACTGTCTTTTCCAATTCTGATACCGATTTTGCATACGAGTTTACGTTTTCACTGCAATTATGATTTTTTTTTTTTTGGTTAGTTTCCATATTAACATATCTCATTACATTCATGAAAGTTCATTTTTAAAGTAATATTCCTAGAAAAATCACGAATTAAAACTTATAATTTAATCTAATTTTGATGTTTTTAAGTGGGAAAACAATATGAATTCTTAATAAAATTGGCATCAATTAACTCTCTGAAAGGCAAATAAATTTGACATGAAATCCATGTTTATCATAGCCTATGAAATTCAAATAGGTTTTGAAAAAGATTTGTGATTGATGAACTTAAAAAAAAAACAGTATTAAATCCAAACAATGAAACTACCGCCACCAACAGCGTTTGGTTAGGGCGAGTTGGGATGAGGAATGATGAGATGTGTTAACAAGACTGCATTTGGGGTGCAGGGTTAGAATGAGAAGGGATAGAAAAACTGTGTTTGGGATTGTGGGTTGAGGGTAAGATAATTTCCTTGCATCTCAAACACAGGGTTGGGAACCCTTTTCGACCCAACCCCACCTCAAACGTCCTCATAATGTTACCAATTCTCTTCAGTATTATACTATTTTTTTTTTTTTTAAAAAAATAAAATAAAATAAGATGAGAATCTTAGGCAATTTAAACTTTTTATTAAAAAAAAACATGTCAAGAACGTGAGATCAAAATTAGTGATCGATGAAAATGTTAATCGATTCTCTTTCATTCCTCCTTTCTACTGCACTAAACATACTCTAAAATATTAGAAAATATTAAGGAAAAAATGAACATACCAAAAGAGTTGGTTTGGTTGGGAAGGCCACATGAGATTGGTGAAGGAATGGATTTTAGAGAGAAGAATTGGGTCTTCAATACCCATACTTTCATGAATAGGCATTAAAGGGTTTTGACCAAAATACCCATGGTAGGGCTTTTCAGAAACATTTTGAACCTTCCTCTCCAATGGAACATCAAACAAGTCTTTTAAACAGCCAAACATGTTGGAACTTTGTTCCATCGAAACGCTGTCGTATAATGCCACAAAACAACCGTACTCTTCAAGTGCTTCTCGAACCTTCTCCCTCGTCAAAACCCAATTCTTCAAATTCATCTCTGTCGAAAACTTCACGACTGGAAGCTCACCCGCCATTTTTTCCAAGAAAATAAGCTCTCAAAATTAATAAAATAAAAATTAAATTATCTGTTGGTGTGGAAAATATGGTCACCAGAGCAGCCCTTTTTATAGGATAATGGAACTGATAATTAGAGGATTTGACTTAAGAGGAAAATTAATAATTAATTGCCGACCATCTATTTTTCAAACATTTTTCTAATCCAAATCTTTGTCAAATAATAAATAAAATGTTTGAGACTTTTGGTTTAGTTCTTGCGCACACAGTTTTCAGCATGTCTTGTTGTTTTTTTTTTTTTTAATTAGTGTTTCATTTATATTAAACTTGTGATTTTAACACGGTTTTTTCTTTCGTTAACGTTAATTAAGCCCCCCCAATTGACTTTCTATTTTCAAACAATTAATCAAATAACCGACGAAAATTTAGATAATGGTTGGGAGTTTTTTTTTTTTTTTTTTCTGAGAATACATAATCAAACTTTATCCGAGGTGATTACGCCCGTTCTTAGGTTATCCGTCCACCGAGAAACATTAATGAAATGAAGATTATATTAATTAATGTCATCTCGAACTAAGATCTTGAAGGTTTTTATTACGCGTTGGATTGGATTAGAACATTTTTTTTCTTTTTTGTCCCAAATAATTAATTGCCCGTTGGATTGGATTAGAACATTTTTTTTCTTTTTTGTCTCGACTTTTTTGGGTTGTTTTTATCCCTTACAATTAAATTGTTTTTATTTTTAGTTCATCTTATTTTGAGATATTTGTCGGCAACATTATTAGGTTCGATTTATATATATATATAATTTATTATTATTTTTTTACTAGACAAATCTAAAAAATAATTCTAAACCTTAATCTTATTTTCCTATAAAATAATATTTATAATACAATATTAATGATTATATATATAAATATTTGAAAATTTGATTATATTTATAATTATTTTGTGAGAATAGTTCAATCCCAACCATTTTCTTTTCTATTACATAAAATTTTCTTTTACTTGAGAATTAATACCGATTTCATGGATCAAATTTATGAGGCTAGAGTTGAACGGGAATAATACCAAATAATGAAACGACCGTGTTACTGACCCATTCGGTTAATCAATCACTAATTTAATTTAACTTTATTATTATTATTTTTTTGCTTTTCCATGGTAACTAAATATATCATTATATAATAAAACAAGAAAATTCATATAATTTAATTAAAACTAGTTAATAGAATAAGCACTAACAAAATTTAGTGATGACGAATTAAATCTCTAGCATTAAAATTTTCTATTGATTTTGTTTCATAAAAAAAAAAATCTATTGATTTTTGTTTCAATTAATTTAAATCTATTATTCTCCCGAAAGGAAACAGTTTCTTCTTAAGAGAGAGAAACGGTTTTTAGTAAGAAAAAGACTATATACTCATGAATTTGGGGGACGAATCAAAGTTTTAATTTCATTAAAAAAAAAAAAAAAGAAAAAAAAAAAAGAGAAGGTTCATTGAATCATATCTAATTTTTTTTTTTTCTTTTATTTTTTGTGACCGTCTGCAAGAATTTGTGGAAAAGTGGCTTTCAATATAAGCTTTTATATTGTCTTTAGCTAAAATTTTACTATATCTCTTGTTTATATGTCACTTGAAAAGAAATGTTCCTTTTATATTACTTAATTATTAACCATTTAAATGCCAAAATTAAATTACGATAAATAATATGAATAAAAAAAAATGGTAAAACTCTGATTTGTACTAAAAAAATAATAAAACTAAAAAGATGGTTGATTTGGTGAGCTCAATTTACGTCAATGGTGTATTAATATGTTGTTACTAATCATTTAAATTAATCTTAAAACAGCTACTAAGTGATTAAAAAAAAAATTAGATTTTTAAATCAATTAATGAATTCAAAGATATTTTAACTTTTTATATGTTACACGGTTGAAATAGGACTAGAACTCGTGACCTCTTGGTCATTAGGTCAATACTAATAAAAGATATTACTATTGTTGAGTCGTTACAAATATTGATTTAATGAATTCAAGGGTATAAGAAGTTTAAAACTAGTGATTATTGGGTAATCTCACTTATTCTTGAGATTCACACCTCAAACTTAAAATGCCAAAAATGATTAGAGTTAATTAACTGATGGGCGTCATCAACAGATGAAGCAGTTTATTGATAACTTGAGTTCGGAAGGTATGCTCTTTAAGATCTCATATTCTTTTGTGTTGTCAGAAAGTTCTTGGAATATTTAAAAAATGAGTAGCAAAAAAATCAAAAAAAATAAATGTCATCATTTTTCTATATTTGAAATAAAAAAAAAGTTGGTGTCCCCATAAAAAAAATAAAAATAAGAAAAGAGAGAGAGAGAGAGAGCATTCATGTTGACCTATTAAAATTTTCGATTTTGTGATTATTTTCATATAAGTTGAAGTCTTAAAACAATTTAAATTCAAACTAAATTTTCTAGATCAACCTCTATCTCAATAAATTTATGTTCCATAGATTAAAAGAAAAAACTATTTAAATAGAAGTGTATAATACAAAGTATATATTGTTTTATCTTAATTTGGCCTTAATTACTTTTTCTTCCCTTAAGCTCCTTTGATTAGTTATGTACCGTAACAGATTCATTTATCCTTTTGTGCTTTCTCTTTACGGTGACCTCTCTATTTAAGGCACCTCGCTTTTGTTCAATAAATAGGGAATTTTTTTCTTTACATTCTTCGTTTATCACGAATATATAGATAAGAGCAAACAAGATAATTTGTATATAATCTCATTGTTCACACGAGATTTTCTTGCAAAATGTGAGAACAAGATACATGTATACAAACCTGAATTTTATTTATATGAATATATATGGTTACAATCTCTAACAATTATTCTCTAATGATCATTTGAGGATTACAATTAAGCGATGAAACAATTGATTTTGTTGGAGTCGGTTGAGTGTGTTCTCAATTCTTATAGATTTAGGTTTAGGGTTTATGGTTTTTTGTCCCAATTTTCAAATTCATATCTCCTTTAAATAGAAAAGAGCTCTCTATTTATAAACTACCGATGAGCTTGTGGCTTAGACTTCATAAATTTTCGCACCACTTTTTGGACTTAAGCATAACTTGGACAAAAAAAAATTCAAACACTCATTAAATTCTAAACATACACTACAAATCAAATTATAATTTTTTTAATATCATATACGATCTAGTAAATAAAAGGTTACAAATTTGAATTTCAACTTTAACTGGGGAGGTTATAAGTTTGGTTTATTAAAAAAAAAAAAAAAAATATATATATATA
>JBBMEG010000005.1:9008621-9019041 GCA_037832605.1 Cyclanthera cordifolia | reverse complement strand
TTTAAAATACGTGGGATGGGCAAAGGTTTTGAATTTTAATGCAGAGCGGCTAAGGTTTTTAAGAGGCGAGGCGAGGCGGCCGATGAATTAATAGCTTGTTGTGGGGCTGAAGACTGATGCATATCTCCTTCGTCTTGCAACCAAACTAATTGCAATTAAATGCCGGTTGACTAAAACAACTACTCTTTTCAAATTTAATGTGTTTAAAAAAAAAAACAAAAAAAAAATTATTTGTACGTATTTGATGTTAAATAATGGTTGTTAACCACTTACTAAATTATATATCAAAATTATGATCAAAATTTTACATTATATTTATTACTTAACTATTATAAATATCTATAATTATTTTAAAGATAAACGTACAATTTTCATAAAATATTGGAGTTTTTTGTAAAATAAATAAATAAAATACAAATGTAGAGATCTCTATTATAGTACGGAGTAGATAATAAATTATATATAGATGACACTATTGTTCTCAAATAACTTGAGAGCCAAATGTTGATTTAGTGTTGAATTGGATAAATACCAAATAATAAAACTACCGTGTCATCAATCATTTTGGTAAGATATAGAGATTTCAATTCTTACATGCATCAAGCAGTAGTATACAACTCCATGGACTTAAGGTCCAATATATGAAAGAAATTGGGATTTTCACTACTCTACCACCTAGTAAATTCTGTTCCACTTAATCCATATTTTATGCTCATATATTTTCTCGGTTAAGGAATCAGAAACCTTTCTCTTGTTACAAGAATCCAATTTTTATTTAGGTAAAGTTATGAAAATATTTTCTACATAACAGAAAAATAGATTATTCTTATTAGATGATTAAAATATTATCGCGATCAATTTGTTGAAAAGAAAGTTAAACTTAGAATTTTGAAAAAACAAATGAAAATCTATTATGTATAAATAATTAAAAAAAATCTATAATTAAAATAGGTGAATAAAAAATTGTTATATAAAATAATTATAAATATGGTCAAATTCTAAAATATATGGGTTAATTATCATAAATATATTTTAATATTATATTATTAATAATGAGTTATGGGGTAGTTCTCATCAATAGAAATGACTATTTTTGTTAATTTGTTTGAAAGCCCTATTTTTTTTTTTATTTTTTTTTTTTTTTTATTTTTAAATTGAGTAGTTTTGTGCAAATCTATTATTTCAACTATCCCTAAAATCAATTCTCAAACTTCCCTTTTCTACTGAATTCAGACACTACCTCATTACTTTTGCTGATTAAAAAAATTAAATTAAATTAAATTAAATTAAAGTGAGAAAGTTTGGTTTCTGTTAATTTCAAATTTTCAATCCATGCAGTTGAAGAGAAAAAAAAAAAATAATAATGAGAGAAAAGTCACTGTTCCGCCATGGAAGGTAAGAGAAAGCTGTCGACCTTAGCATTGAATGCAGCTACCAACAATTACCAGTTCCCATTAATAACGGATTAGTTCTATACCCTCATTTCTGATTTTCTCTTCTTATCTCATCCAATTTTTCATTCAACTTAAACTTTTCAAAGCTCATACGATTCGTGATTTTCAGTTCTTTCAGGCTCTTTTTACATGAGGGCTTCCCTTTTTTCATCCACGAATCTTCTCAGTCCAATTCACACAATACCCATTTATTAAATTTCAATCTCCTTCACGTATATACATATATAGCTCTGTTTTAACGGAGGGTTGCCGGAGGAATTGGGTGCGGCGGCGGCGGAGGAGATGGAGATCGAAGCGAGCAAACCGGCGGTGAACGGGGCGGCGGGGATTGGGTTGAGTCCTTTGAGTGAGACGCTATGGCGGGAGAATGGGAATTCTGAGATTGTTGGGGATGTTTCTGCGAGATTGACATGGAAAGATCTGACGGTGATGGTGAGTTTAAGCAATGGTGAAGCTCAGAAAGTTTTGGAAGGATTGACTGGTTATGCCGAGCCTGGAACTTTCACTGCTTTGATGGGACCCTCTGGTTCGGGAAAATCAACTCTTCTTGATGCTCTTTCCAGTCGTCTCGCTGCTAATGCTTTCCTTTCTGGTTCCATTCTTCTCAATGGTCGTAAAACTAAGCTCTCCTTCGGCGCTGCGGTTTGTTCTGCTCCGTTTTTAATTGTTCTGTTCTACTATTGGCTTTTTGATTGTATATGTGTTTTTATGTTAATTCTTTCTTATAATCTTGTTTAATACTGTGTTTTGGAGAAGGGTTTTGAATTGTGTGATGAAATTTAATTGAATAGTTTGAAATTGGGCGCTCTGATCTGTGGTCTGTTCTGTTTTGCTCTGTTTTGTTCTACAATTGGCTTTTTTGATAATATTTGTCTCTTTTGCTAATCTTTTTCAATAAACACGATTGAGGCTGTTTATTAGAGAAGGGTTTTGAACGGCGTGATGAAATTTCATTGGTTAATCTAAAATTTGAGCAATAAAACTAACGCTCTACTTCGACCCTGTTCTGTTCTGTTTTACTATCGGCTCTTTTGATAATCTCTCTGTTTGTTTTGCTAATCACTTCTCATAAACATGATTAAGTTTGTGTATTAGAAGAGGGTTTTAGAGGGTGTGATGAAAATTTATTTAATTAATTGATTTTGTGACTCTGAAATTAAGATTGTATGGGGTTTCTTAAGTGTTGCATGGATGATTATTATATGAGATTTTTGTTTTTTGTCGTTTTCTCTGGAAACAAACAGAAAATGGAATTTTGATATTGTTATTTATCGAATTAATTTTCTTGTTCTCTCTCAGGCGTATGTAACTCAAGATGATAACCTCATCGGAACCTTGACGGTGAGGGAGACGATAGCTTATTCAGCTAAGCTTCGTCTCCCCGACAAAATGCCATGGGAGGAGAAACGAGCTTTAATAGAGAGCACAATAATCGAGATGGGGCTTCAAGATTGCGCCGACACAGTCATCGGA
Source organism: Cyclanthera cordifolia (assembly GCA_037832605.1). Lineage (NCBI taxonomy): Eukaryota > Viridiplantae > Streptophyta > Magnoliopsida > Cucurbitales > Cucurbitaceae > Cyclanthera > Cyclanthera cordifolia. The sequence continues at coordinate 9,016,114 of JBBMEG010000005.1, read as the reverse complement.
AACTGGCATTTGCGAGGAATCAGCGGCGGCGAGAAGCGGCGGGTCAGTATCGCCATCGAAATCCTCATGAGACCTCGATTACTCTTTCTGGACGAACCCACCAGCGGTCTCGACAGGTACAGTCGAAAACCCTAACCCTAACCCTAACCCTAGAGATCAAAATCAATTTATAGAAGAAATTGCTTGATTTGTGATGTCGATTCTTTGATCTTCGGTAGTGCTTCTGCGTTCTTCGTTACTCAAACGCTCAGAGCTCTTTCGAGAGATGGAAGAACAGTGATTGCTTCAATTCATCAGCCGAGTAGTGAGGTTTTTGAGCTGTTTGATCAGCTTTTCTTGCTTTCGGGAGGGAAAACTGTTTATTTTGGTCAAGCTTCAGAGGCTTATGAGGTTGAGAATTAATTATTCCATTTCTTTTAGGCGTTTCGTCATTGTTGAAGGTTTGTTTCTGACGTTGAATTTGTTTATTATGTGCAGTTCTTTGCTCAAGCTGGCTTTCCCTGCCCTGCTTTGAGGAACCCTTCTGACCATTTTCTTAGATGTATTAATTCAGATTTTGATAAAGTCAAGGCCACTCTCAAAGGTTCTATGAAATTAAGGGTATAAACTGTTATTTATTTATGTTTTGGGTGTGTTTATTTTTTTTGTAGAAAATAGTAGAGTGGAGTGGAAGAGTTAATGATAGTTCGGAGTAGTTAACAACTTGTTTGAAGATTGATGTTAGTAGTGGTTGGATAATTAATTATTTGTTTGGGATTAGTGACAGTAGTAGTTCAATGATAGTTTAATATGAAATTTGATTGAGTAGTTTGATAGAGCGTTTGACCAGTGGTTAAGAGTATTTGTTTACTATCTAATACAATTGAAGAGTAGGAGTTAACCACTCATCTCTACAAAAACAAACACATCTATATTGTGTGTTTGGGGCACATTTACGTTAATGATAAATTGTTATAAATGTCTAATTATATTATTAATAGTGGGATATAATAAACAATATTTGGAATATATAATTATTATAACAGGAGTTATGATAAACAATACAATTTTTTAAATAATTTAAATATAGAATAAAAATTTTACTAGTTTTTGTTTAACTTATAACTAATTTTAACATAATGAAAATAAATGTAACATTTATTTTTTTTAATAAGGAAATTTGTTTCTTTTATAAAATTTTATTTAACATATTTTGTTAATTTTATATAGTTATATACTTAAAAATAAATATATTGGTATAGTTTTAATTTAAGATTTTTGAAAAATACGGAATCTTTTATTCAAATAATGTGTTTCATTTTGAAAATAAGCTTATCTCGTTTGTAAAAATTAACATTACTTCAAGTAATCACAAATTAATTTTAGTTAGATAAATAATTAGGTGTAAAATAAAGAAATTATTTGTAGTAAATTGTAAAGAAAATTGATAACAAACACTCATTATAATATTAAAGAAATATATTTAAAAATAGATAAACATACCCGTAGATTTAGATAAACATGCATGTAGATTTAGATAAACAGTCGGTTAATTATGATAAACGATGGGGGCAAACATTAGCTGGGTTTTGGTAACCTATTCAGTTCGGCCGTTTACAAACTTGGGCCAAACACACCCTTTGGATTACATAATTGTTGTCAAAAGAAGCAACAAGATATTTAAAACTTAAGTTGGTCATGGTGAGATAAATAGTAACAGGTTAAATGATATTTTTGTAGCTTGACTGTTTCTTTTTCTTTTTGCTTTATTCAGTTAGAGTCTAGTGATGATCCTTTGGACAGAATCAGCACAGCTGAAGCAATTCGAACTCTTATCGACTACTATCGTTCATCACAACACTGTTATGCAGCAAGAGAAAAAATTGAGACAATGTCGAAATACGTAAGTCTTCTACTAGCTAGTTTAATCTATTGCCAAAATTATTCTCATTTAAACTGCGATTGTTCCGTCGAAATATTCCTGATAGTTTCCACATGATGCAGAAAGGAACCGTGTTGGATTTGGGAGGGAGTCAGGCTAGTTTCTTTATGCAGGCGTTTACGTTGACGAAGCGTTCTTTTGTCAACATGTCGAGGGACTTCGGATATTATTGGCTAAGGCTTGTGATTTATGTTGTTGTAACAATCTGCATTGGAACCATCTATTTCAATGTTGGAACAGGCTACAACTCCATTCTGGTATTGATTTTGTGTTTTTTTCTTCTTTACAACCTACTAAGAATTTCCTTCTTGTATAATAAAAAGTATGATTCTTAACCATTTTAACATGAGATTAGTTTAAGAACTTAGATGAGTTTGTGGTGCATCTTTCAAGATTATCATTGAGAACTAAGCCTGTGTATTTATTAGGACAAACAAGTTTGATTGTTATGTTAAAAGATATCTGCATTGCAATAGTAAAGGAAAAGAAAAGAGATTATCTGCAGTGCATAAACAAACTAATAATAAGAAAAAGATAGATATGTGGTCAATAAGGATATGTAAATAATGAAGGGTTTGGAGGAAACTGAGTTTAAATCAGGGTAATTACTTACCTCTGCTATTTAATATTATCTTACGTGTTACTAATATACTAGTATCAGATTTCATGTTCGAGACTCACTAGTGACATTAATTTGTAAACACTTTCTATTTTCATTTCTTCGTTGTATCTGGATATCACATTTTAGAGATGGACCGGTCGTGCCCTGAGGTTTAGAGGAGCATAAGCTCTAAGTTTCTAGGTCATAAAAAAAAAATAGTAGAATCAAATTGTTGTCATTTAAGAATAGTCAAGATATAACATATATTAAAAACTAAACTCTGAAGTTTTTTGTTTAATACTAACAAGTTCATGCATCTTGATCTATATGGTGTAGGCAAGAGGATCTTGTGCATCTTTCGTCTTCGGTTTTGTTACTTTCATGTCGATCGGTGGATTTCCATCCTTTGCAGAAGACATGAAGGTAAATTCCATAGTGAAACACTGAAAATTCTGTATAATCTTGATTACAAGAGTGGGGTTTTATTTATTTTTTTTTTCATTATTTTTTTGCCCTCAGGTTTTCCATAGGGAGAGATTGAATGGTCACTATGGCGTTGGTTCATTCGTCATCAGCAACACACTCTCCGCCATGCCATTCCTTATACTAATCACCTTCCTTTCTGGTACTATCTGCTACTTCATGGTTCGCCTTCATCCCGGCTTCGAGCATTACTTGTTCTTCGTGCTGTGCCTTTACGCTAGTGTCACGGTAGTCGAAAGCTTGATGATGGCCATTGCCAGTGTTGTCCCCAACTTCCTTATGGGCATTATCATTGGTGCTGGAATTCAGGTATATTTTTGTTCATGCTGTGTGGTGTGTAATCATTTTTCATTTCTTTTATCTTATATTATTTTTAATGATGGCAGGGTATTTTCATGCTAGTTTCTGGTTACTTTAGGCTACCGAACGACATCCCAAAACCGTTCTGGCGCTATCCGATGTCGTTTATCAGCTTCCATTTCTGGGCTTTGCAGGTAGAGAACAATAAACACACACATAAATCATCAATGATCTTTTGTTTTTTAGAATAAACAAACACATAAACACAAGGCAAATTTCAGGGTCAGTACCAGAATGATCTACTAGGCTTGATGTTTGATAACCAGTTGCCGATCCTTCCAAAGCTACCGGGCGAGTACATCCTACAAGTTGTGTTTCAAATCGACTTGAACCGATCAAAATGGGTGAACCTCAGTGTCCTGTTCAGTATGATAGTAATCTATCGTCTCGTTTTCGTCATATTGATCAAGATTAATGAAGATGTAACTCCCTGGATCAGAGGTTACATAGCAAGGAGAAGAATTGTGAACACGACAGTCGCAGCCCCGGATGGTCTCTCTCAGTCCCCTTCCTTGAGGAGTTATGCGACCAACCAGAGGTCGAGGACAGGTAGGAGATAGAGGTGTGCGTCGTAATGGTATCGAGTTCATTTCTATGTCAATATGACAGAGTTTGTCTGTTTTAGTGCAGTTTCTTTCTCAATACAAAAGTGAAGTTTAAAGTTAGGATTTAAACTTATATGGTTTTTATAGTGTTTTACAAATCGGTCATTTTTTATAAAGTTGAGATGCATGATAAATTGTAATAAAAAAAAATGTAAGAACATACAACGAATCTTTATTTTCCATACGAATTTATAGTGATTTTTTTTTTGGAAGATAAACTGAATTGAAAATGGGGTCAATAGTTTACTTGGTGGAATGAGAGTGCAGACTTTGAACTACAATGTGAATTGAGTTATAGTCATTTTGGCATATAATTAAATTTAAATTGAAAATGTTATTTTAGAAAATTAATAAATAGGATTATAATTTAAAAAAAAAATCTTTTTGAAATTAAAATAAGTCAAATTCTTGACTTAAAATTGTTTTGATTTTAGCTTTTGTCTTGCGATAAATATTATTTGAAATAAGAACAGTTAAAAAATAGATTTGGAGTCAGCTATTTGGAGTCAAGCTGAGTCTCAGCTCGTACTAGAAATATATTAGCATTCACTCAATTAGTGATTCGAGTTCCCGTAATGCCTTTTATGTAGGATTTGTTGTGCTTCTCCCAACTTGTACTCAAAAAAAAAAAAAATATATATATATATATATATATATATATGGGCCAGTTAGCCCAATCCTAAACCCACAAACTTTTAACTTTTTGGGTGAAAATCTACATAGTAACCTATTAAATTATGCTTCAAGTTCGACATATTCAAAATGAAATTAGGTAATACTATGGTATTTGTAAAGCTTAATAATAACTTATTCTAGATTTCAAATAGCTTGGTATAGTTTTACTGGTTAAAATATTATAATAAATACATAAACTTTTAGTGTACAATTATGCATCTTATTTCTAGCCATAAAAACCTTAAAAATAATTGATTAAAATTATGAATAATGTGACAACAAATACATGTATACCTTAACTATGTAAAACTATATATGGTGTAGAAAGTTTGAAGCAAGCAACCAAAATTAAAGACAAACAAAAAACAGAAAATTTGGTCCTTTTTCTTTAGCCTTGACATGCTTTCTTTATGGCCCCATTTTCTTCAAGTGGCCAAAAACAAATATCATTTTACTCATCTTTTTCCACTTCCCATGTTCACCTTCCAAGTAGCAAACAAACAATATTCCCATCCTTTTTTTAACCTAAACTTTTTCAAATCTACCCTAAACCCAAATATGTGGACAATCAAGTTTGTCTTAAATTAAACGATAACAAGTCTCCAAGAGGTGATGCTGTCGGTTGAAGGCTCATGCTCTGAAGGTGTGCTCCATAATATTTCAGGTTTTGAGACCTATTTGTGATATTAATTTGTAGTCCCCGGACTAGCGTGGTTACCTATTCGAATAATTTAAAAATAATGAAATTTCTGTTTTATTGTCTTCTTGTCGACATTTTTTTTTTGAAAAAAAAAAAATCATAAAACCGTTGAGCCAATCATAAAACATTTTTGATGAAAAAAAAGCAAAAAGGTCAATGAGTTGAATTGAGTCGATTCATGAGATTACTATGAGAAATATATTTTAGTATCTTAAAAGAAATTATAATAGAATTTGGTTAGAATAATATCATCTATATTTGTGTTAAATTAATATATTTAGTTAATTGAGTTATTGTTCTAGTAGACAATATATTTTTTGCATTTATAATATGTGAAGTCATATATTATTCAAAATTTCGTATATTATGTTTAAGTGATTTGAAATAATTTTGGAAAATAATGGGTTTTAAACCAAATAAAATTTTCTTTTACCACCTTAAATTTAATCATTAATCGCATATAATAAAACTATTTTAGAGAAACAAAAGTGTTTTGTAAGGAAACATTTCAGATAAAACTATTTAAAATATAATAATTTAAAAGTGGTTTAACCAAAAATCTTCCACCGAGAAATAATATTATTTATATATTTTTTTATTGAGTGCTTCAAAATGTATTTTTAATTCATATAGATTATTTTTTGAAACTTTCTTTTGATTAGTATTATTATTTTGTTTTATTTAGGAATATTAAAACTAAATCATGAAAATTCATTTATATATAGCTGTATTATTCGTTTTTGTTGGCACAAAAAATAATTTTAAATATGCAAAAACGTAATTATTGAAAATTCATTTGGAAAACATATTATCATCGACCACATTTACACACATATTCCACCAAATGTTGTCAAAGGGCAAACCGACCTTACCCTTTTTTATTTTTCTTTTATAAAATTATTTTCTTTATTACTAATGTTGAATTATATTTAAAATATTTAGTTGTAAACTCTTGTAATTGTGACTATGATCAACCTGTCGTACAAAAGTTAACTCATACAAAACTTTTATAATTGCATTACTGTTTTCTTTTTAATAATATCGCATTTAGTGAGCTTACATTTTAAATTTTATGGTTAATTTAATATAAATTAAATGAATGCAAATAGAAATTGAATTCAATTGACATCTGATGACTAGAACGTTATATACTATATATTTTATTCCAAAATAATGTTGAATTCAATAATTAAAAAAAAAAAAAAAAGTTTAGTCTATAATTCAAAAATCTAAATTTTAGTTTTAATTTTTGAAAAAAATAGAATTTAGTGTATAAAGTTGGATAAAATCTAAAAAAAGACATCGTTGGTAATTGTTGGTAAATAAAATATATAAAATTAGTTATTTTTGTGTTTAATGATGAGAATCTGACATAAAGTAATTGATTGTACAAAAAATATATAATTCATACGTCACATTTACGTACTTAATTATTTATGATTTTACGAATAACATTATTTTTTAGATTATAACAAATCATATATACTAAATTTTATATTTCTCCATAATAATAAATTTTTTTTTTTTTTTAACCACAGCCGTTACAACTTTACACATGACTAAATTTATAATTTATCAAAAAAAATTTCTTAAACTAAACGCAATGAGTGGCTCATACATATCCAACCCTATCAAAAAGGCATTGAAAATGGACATAACCAATAAAAACATTTAAATAAAGAGTATATGTTAAGGAAAAAAAAAAAACCCTCATAAAATCACATACCGATAAGATAAGGTAAAATCTCTGCATCTCCACCAAATTAAGTGCTTTCTCCGCTGGGTTTCCATCGGCCTTACGGAAGAAGAAGAGAGTCCAAGGTAGCCAAGAACGACTTGCCGCCGCACCCCGCCGCACATTGACGCCGGCGGCCGAGAGAGAAACCGCCGGCAAGTCATTCTTGGCTGCATTCAACTCCCTACTCCTTTTGGAAGGCAATGAAACCATAAATTTAGAAATTAAATAAATAATGATAATTTGTATATGTTTGGGAAATGGTTGGGGTATGGGTATATATAGGAGTGAGGGAGGGGGCTTTTATATATATAAATAGAGGTCTTTCAAGTTGATGGTGATGATGTATTCATGAAAGTTCATTGTATGCAAATTTACAGGTTAAATGAAAATGTTATGTTTGTGTCTATGAT
>JBBMEG010000005.1:8983663-9008521 GCA_037832605.1 Cyclanthera cordifolia | reverse complement strand
AAAACTTCAAGGAGAACTTTGTCCATATATACTTTATCATATTGGTTATTTTTAATTAATATGTTATATTGGTTGCTATACAAATTTTCACTTTTTATGTAGTATGTATATATTTTTTCAATTCAATTTTTAATTAGTTTGAATTTTTCTTTATTTCTCACATTCCTTACAAATAGATTTAAACTCCATATTAAATAATAAATTAAAAAAAATATATATATATATATATTTGAAAAGAAAAAGGGTAGATTGAAAAGGTTAAGGTGGACTAGCTAGATTTTATTATTATTTATTAATATTTTGGCAGCCAATTGACAGACTGAAAAAGGCACCGCCCAACACACATAATAATAAATTCCTATCTTGTTTTCATCCTTTCTTGCATCCACCCTAAGAAAAACAAGAATTTCATTGCTATTATAAATATATATATATAAATAAATAAAAACCCTTTAAAAAATAATAATAATAATTTTATTTATTAAAATACACCCGAGTCGGACGTGTATTTTTCTTCACTCCACACTACATTTTGATACGACGTGAGTATTGCTTTTAATTTATTTATTTTTAAAAATGAATTTAATAATATTAAATATTATGAGGAGGAAAGAGATATATACCATAAAAGTATTATAAGTATTTTGCTTTTAATAGGTCTAATTGAATGTGGTCCATTTTTGTGTAAAATGGGAGTTTGGAAGGGGAAAATTTCAATAAGCTCCACATGTGGCCACTTTTGTTTTTTCTTCTTTTCTATTTTCTATTTTCATTCTTTTAAGAACCTCAAACAAATTAAATTAAAAGGGGTTTTTAAACAAGAAATGACACTTAGATTTACAAATAAATTATCCTCAACATATACTTTTAAAAATATATATATATAATATATTTTTAAATGAAATCTTAATTACAGTACGTATTCAAAACATTAGGAGGTTGATGAATTATGTTAAATTACTTCGATATTAAATGAAAAAAAAAAATTGATAGAGATTTGAACTCAGAATGTCAATTAACAAAATGATTTGTAAAAAATTACTTCCGAGAAACATATTGAAAAAGGGGCATTCTATCGAAAACAAAGTGAGAGAGATTGAATGTTGAAAGAAGAATAATAAAATAAATAAATAAAATAAAAGTTGCTAAGACTTTTGGTGGGTATGCAATGGAAGTGAAAGGAAACACAAAGACAAAGGTCATGTTCCTTATGATACCATGAATTGAGAACATATCTCATTATTAGGGAGGAAACTAAAATGGTGGCTATATATATTATTGTCTCTTTGCCTATGTTTTTCTATGCATACTTCACTTCTTGTGATTATTATGTTTTTTTGTTATTGTAATTATTGTTTTTTTAATTTTACATCGATTCACTCTTTCAAGAGAGAGGTAGTTTTACGTAATAATGCTTTTCTATAATAGCAACTCGACTAGGTAGAATAGGACGACGAATTTTTGCGAATAGTGACTCTAAGTTTAAATGTACTATTATTATTATTATATATTTTTTTTTTGTAAAAATACTTTTTTAGATTAGATAGGCTATCTTTTTCAATTAAAAAAAAACTATTGTGAGAGTACTTCATGTGATCACTATGTTTTGTTTTTAATTAAAAAATTTGTGAAAATGGAAAAAAGATTAAAATTATTATCATATGATTCAAACATTATTCCACGTTTAATTGATTTTTAATATTTTTCAATTATATTTAAAAAAAAATTAATTGGTTCAAAAAAAAAAATCAATTAAATATGTGACATGTGTATAGATCAGGTGGCAATCAACATACTTATTATACACATTCACATGTAATTAATTCAGAGTAAAAAAAAAAAACAATTTAACGTAAACTTATACAGTACTAGATCCACTACCTTTCTAAATTATGGTAGAAAAGAATGAAGTTGAAAAGAAAATGAATTGACCAAAAATAAAAACGAAAGTAGAAAAAAGAAGCTAACCAAAATAAAACGAGATTTTTTTTTTTCAAAAAATATATAAATTAAAATTAATCGAAACAAAAACAAGAATAATGAGTATAAGAAACAACCAAAATACAAAATGAACAAGAATTAAAATAAAATATAAATATTAGTTATGGGTTAGGGTTTGATGAACCAAAATTAAAAGTTTTATTTTTAAATAAAAAAATATCTTGGAAATTCTTGCTTAGTACTAAGCAAGTACCAACGTCACACAGCCGACAAGATCCAGCCGCAACATCTCCACAAATTGCACTTTTCTTTGTTTGTTTTTGCCCACAATATTTACCTTATTTTAATTTTGTTTTTTTTTTAGCTCACAAGCAACAACAGCTGAATTTGTTGATTATGATGTCAACAATTTTAAAATAATAATAATACGACAAAAATTAATTCAAATTAAAACGGATGCTTTTATAGAAAGATACTGAATAAATTTATTTAAAAAATAATGTAAAAATGAAAAAATAGCGAAATATTCCATTATAACTGAAATGTTTTTTTAAAATTGTTAAATTAAAATAAGAATAATATTATTTGCTAACTCCAATAAATTAGAGCAGATTCAAAAAAAAAAAAAAAAAAAAAAAAAAAAAAAAAAAAAAACCCACAAAACAAACCAACCAAAACAACAAATTTAGTTTTTATATTTTAAGAGTAAACATTATTGTTTTTTATTTTGAAAATTTTTTAAGGTAAAACAATATTTGAGATTGAAGATACAAAACATACAAATTTTAAGTCAATGTTATATGTCAATTAAGTTTGATTTGGAAAATTTGTTTTAAAAGATATTTTAGTCTATTTAATTAAACAACTAATTAATTATTTTTAATCAATTATAAATTTATATTTTTTTTCATAGACAAAAATTTAAATTTATAATCTATTGACTATTAAGTTAACAAGATGTCATTGAACATAAGTTTTTGTTGACATATTTTGAATAGTTAATTCAGGTAAACAAGTTTATTTTTTAGACCGTTGCTTTAGTCAATATTGACTAATATTTAAATTGTATAGTAATCTAAATATATTTTTCAAATAGTTTGTAAAATAAATTTTAAATCGAAATTTTTAATATAAAAGAGCTTATTTCTCACTAGTTTTTTTTGACATGAACTTCTTAATAGTTGGGCCCTCTCGCTACTATGGGCTCACTTTAACCACTTCGTCTTGGATCGGGCCCAATTCCAAAGACGTGTAGGGGAATTAATTTGGGAAAGTTACAACTGTAGACAAATCTAGATAATAATTGACCTAAGAAAAACAATCTATATAATAATTATTAATAGGGTCACTCTAAAAAATTAACAGTCAATAGTATTAACAAGTATCATTTATATTTATGTTTATACAATCTATATAACTGACCAAAAGGGTCAACGACACGTTGATTTCATTGTTTGATGGTAATTTAGTTCAATGTTTGCTTCTAAAAATTAATATTTGGTTTTCATTTATTTCACTTATTTTTATTTATTTTTTTGTAAAACCTCTTTAAATTAATTTAAAAATAGGGCTTTTTGCATGTATTAAAAAAACTCAAACATATTTGATGTATAGCACATTTTGAAACTATTTGCATCTAATAACAACTTTTTTTGGCGGGCCTATCAAAATATCAAAAAGTCCCTGCCCAAAAATTGATTGAAGTTGATTAGTCTAGTGATTGAAGTCGATCTAACTGATTGAAGTCGATCAATACTTTATTATCATTATCTCAATTGATTCTTTTACCAATTTCATTTCTCTAAATAAATTTCCATAAGACTCTTATATCTCTCGATCGCTCTCCCTGTGTTATTTGAAAAACTTAATCGATACGTATTTTGAAAGCACAATCGGTATGATGCATGTGTTAAGTGATTGAATTCGATTGGTTAAGTGATTGAAGTCCATTAACTATTTGATTCAAGTCAATCAATACACGGATTGAAGTCGATCAGTACATAAATTGAAGTCTATCAATTAAGTGATCGAAGTCTATTAGTTAAGTGATTGAATTCAATCAGTTAAGTGATTGAAATTGATGAGTACGTTGATTGAAATTGATTAATTAAGTGATTGAAGTCAATCAATTAAGTGATTGAAATCGATCACACCGATCGAAGTCTAGGATAAAACTGGAATTATGGAAAAAAAATTAAAAAATTTGCTATAAATAAATTTTTGATAAATTTATGCTATAATTATAGTGTCACATGCCAAATATGCTACTCAAATTGGGTTAAAAGTATCCCGACTAAATTTGAGATTTTTTTACTTTTATTTTTGTTTAGTACAATTAAATTTAAGAATTAAGTATTGACTAAAACAAAATAGAGGACGGCCCCTCCATCTCCACCAACCGCACCACCTACCATCTAATTCTCCAATTTCAACGTATGAAACTCGCAGGTTCTTCGCCTGTTGAAGGCGACTCAATACAATTCCACCCAGCCTCCGCTGTAAGAATTCCTTCCGAATTAGCATTATCCGTTCTTCCTCAATCTCGCCGTCGCCGGAATGTCGTCTTCTTCCGCTGCGATTCTTACTTGCAAAGGTAATATTTCTGGAATTCCTCCGCCTGTTAAACTACTTGTGCCTCACTTTTTGTAATGTGATTGAAGCTGCGGTCGCCTGGGGACCTGGAGAGCCATTGGTGATTGAGCAAGTGCAAGTGAGTCCTCCTCAACCTATGGAGATCAGAATTAAAGTTGTCTGCACTTCTTTGTGCCGCAGCGATGTCTCTGCTTGGGAAACTCAGGTTCGTACTTCGAGTCTCGCTGTGATTGCCTTTCCTTTTTCCTATTCATGCGGATCGATTGTTCCCGACCGACATTTGATAGTCGTTGTTTATTTAGAATGCCTAATTACATCATTTGAGTCCTGCGATTGGTTTTATTTTCTGTTCATGATACTTAGAATGGCTAGATCCATTAGTGTTTATTGTGTATGTACAGAAACTTGAAGCAATCTCGTTTGATTTTAGTGTTAGAATGAATAACTCTGTACAAAGATGTAGATTGAAAGATACTTGTTTGTTTTTTAAGTCAATTTGTAAAACCACATTACACCACTTGGAAGTGGAATATAATTTCCATTCGATTTTGTTCTACTAGCTTTTAATCTTGTCATACGTTGCACGTTTAATTCTAAAAAAGCTTGTAAATTATTGCGAAAGGTAATTTTGGATTCTTTTATTCATTATGTTTCATGTAGAAGACAAGATTCGAAACTTCTAATACGACGCTTGTTTGTGTAGGCTATTTTCCCTCGCATATTTGGCCATGAAGCATCAGGGTAACTTCTTCTTAAAGAATTTTTATTTCTAACTTTATGTGGTTAAGTTCTTCCTACTGGCTGTTACTGGTTTCAAATAAGTAGAGAAAATATTTTAAAACGTTTTAGAATGGTTCTTTGTAGAACTTGTGGCATTGTCCTAAAGAGATGTCCCTTCTTTTTTATTTCAACAAGTGGGGAATTTGAACCCATGATTTCTTGGTTACGGGAACACACTTATGTCGATTGAGCTATTCTTGTTGTTGAGAAAAGATGTCCATTCTTCTATTTCGGAGAACCTACTTTAACTGTTAATTTTTTCAATGGAAAATCTGAATTATTTATTTATTGTATTTAAGGATCTTCTTATTATTAATTCCTTACATTTTACATTCTACATTCTTTCCTGCATTAGAACTCTCAATATAGACGCTATTACTTGTAATATGAAGTATAAAGTAGCTATTCGTTTTATCCTCTTCGGAAAATAATGGTTTTTCATTTTACTTTTTAGTATCGTTGAGAGTGTTGGTCCTGGAGTGACAGAATTCAGTGAAGGTGACCATGTGCTTACACTTTTCACTGGAGAATGCAAGACATGTAGGCAGTGCACATCAGGTAAAAGCAACATGTGTCAAGTTCTGGGACTAGAGAGGAGAGGTGTAATGCACAGTGATCAGAAAACTCGTTTCTCTATCAAAGGAGAACCAGTTTATCATTATTGTGCGGTTTCAAGTTTCAGTGAATATACTGTGGTGCACTCAGGCTGTGCGGTCAAAGTTAGCTTGGCTGTACCTCTTGAGAAAATATGTCTTCTAAGCTGTGGGGTGGCTGCAGGTATACCTATGCGCTTTGTAGTTGTTATTGTTTTTTTTTTCTTTTCATTCGTTTTCTTCAATTGGGTTTTGGATAAAACATATACTTGCATTTGTAACTGTGTATATATCCAGAATAGAATATACCAAAAAAAATAAAAGGATACAAGAAGGTAAAGCAACACATTTGGAAGTTGGGTTTTTTTTTTTTTGAAATGGAAACAATTTCATTGAATTTAGGAAATATGGGAAAGAAATCCCAAGGCCCAAGGGCTTACAAGAATAGATTCAAATTTGAAATAAAAAGTGAAAGACGGTAGGATGAAATGTCGTGCTTATCTTTAAACTAAAAATACAATATGATAAAATCAATTCAAGTAGATGATCTTGATTCTTTTCGGTGTCTTGAAAAATTCTTTGAATTTCGCTCCCTCCAAATCAACTATATAAAGATGCTCTACAAAAAGAGAGCCAGAGCAACTTCCTAAAACCCTGGGAAGGATTTCCCACAAGGATGGTTAACCAAAAATGCTTAATATCATCTGGAAGTACTAAATGCCATCCAAACGTTTGTAATGCAATATTTCATAATGCATGAGTATAAGACCACTATTTGTATGTCTACCATGGTTTATTGATCTCATATTGTAATCAGTTAAGAGGAGTAATATTTGCCCATCGCTACTTTATTAGCATAACTATATAGTCTTTTTTGAATTTCAAGTTGTAACTTATTGACCCACCTATCTTGGTAACTAGACTCTCCTGTAGATTTTAATTAATTGAGGCTCGAGTTGACATGTTCTTAACCTTTTTTATAATTGAATTGAAGCAATGTTATTTTCACCAGTTCTAGAGGCTGTTAATAAAACGTTCTTTATTAGGTTTGGGTGCAGCATGGAATGTCGCTGATATATCTGAAGGTTCGACTGTGGTGATATATGGTCTTGGGACTGTAGGCCTATCTGTATGTTTTATGTTTTGTGACTATCTAGTGACCTCAAATATGAACTATGGCAATCTTGGACGTGGTTTGATTGATCTTGAGTCTGTTTTACCAAAAGGTTGCACAAGGTGCGAAAGTTAGGGGTGCATCGCAAATAATTGGTGTTGATATTAATCCTGAGAAGGGTGAAATAGGTACTTCATTTTCCTTTGGGAACTATGAGAAATATCTTAACATTTTTAATAAAAAAATGTATTTAACAAAATAAGTAATTCCATTCTTGCAGCAAAAACTTTTGGGATTACTCACTTTGTTAACCCGAATGAATACAATGAATCTATCCAACAGGTATTACTATTCGTTCTGCAACCCAATTACGGTTCTCTAAATTCTTGTTAACAATAAGTATATATGCACTCTCAAGGGGTGGCGTAGCGAAGACTTGGGTTTTGAAGCCCTCAAAGTCCCAGGTTCATGACCCACACGTGACATTAATTTGTAGACACCTTTCATGTCTCTATTTCTTTGACGTCTCTCGGTGCCTAGCCTAGGGACGGGCATGGTTACCCCCGGTATAGTGAAGCGAAGCTTCGATTTTCAGGTTCAAAAAAAAGAAAGAAAGTATATACACGAGTTTCTTTGTGAACTTCATCTAATCTATAGTTTATTTCTCTTAGGTCATTAGTCGAATTACCGATGGTGGGGCTGATTATGCATTTGAATGTATAGGTGACTCAGGAATGGTAACTACTGCATTGCAGTCATGTTGCCAAGTAAGTGTTCTTTTACTCTCTGTTTTCTTTTGAGAAGTATCTACCATATAATTGATCAACTTCTTTCAACATCTTGTCACAGGGCTGGGGCTTGACTGTCACGTTAGGTGTACCACAAGTGAACCCAGAACTGAAAGCCCACTATGGAATAATTCTTAGTGGAAGAACATTAAAAGGATCCCTTTTTGGTGGATGGAGACCAAAATCTGACCTCCCTTCACTAGTCGACATGTATACCAGGAAGGTAATTACTGCTTTATGTTCAACGATTCCTGTTTCAATGCGCTTTTGCGCTTCTCTCTTTAATCACAAGCACATTGTATAAAAAAACTTGGGGACATTTGGGCTTCCATTTGAGGGTGAGTCAGATTGTTTGGACTACCGATTATAGTAATCAGAGGATGACTCCATAATATCTCATCTCAACTACAATAACCTTTCGGCCATGTTTGAATAACTCATGTTATAATAAAACTCCTTGTTATAATAATTTTCACTTCAAACATAGGTTATCATAACTTGTACTCCAAAGGCAAGATATTGTGACTTCTCATGTTATAATAACAGGAGTGACCTAGTAGTCAAGAAGGGTTTTGGGGTGTTTAAATTGATGGGTTCAATTCATGGTGATCACCTATTTTGGAATTAATTTTTTACGGGTTTTCTTGACATCCAAATGTTATAGGGTCAGACGGTATGTTCCGTGACAATAGTCGAGGTGCGGGTAAACTGGCTCGAAAAGTCACATATATATATATATAAAAAAAAAACAACGGTTTTATAATAACTAAATAATCATATATTGACCTAGTGATGAAGAGAACTGCAATAGAATAACTAAAGATGTGATGTATTTAATTTATGATGACCACAGACATTCAGATGTCGTATGGTCAGGTGAAATGTCACATGAGTATAGTCGAGATGTGTGTAAAATAGTCTGAACACTCACAAATATCCATATATTTCTTGGAGCTATCTGACGGACTATGCACAATCACAATCTGTTAACCCGTTGAATAAACCAATAAATTCCATTATAATTATATTTGATTTTCTGTTATTAATGTTGGGTGCTGAGCATATAGCTGCAGGGTCTTGACATAATCTCTCATTTGCAGGAAATTCAAGTTGACGAGTACATCACACACAACATAGACTTTGAAGATATTAACGAAGCTTTCAGTCTCATGAAGGAAGGGAAGTGTTTACGTTGTGTTATTCACTTACCGGCATGAGTTTAGATTTTGATTAAATCGATCTTCGTTGCTTTTGGCGTGTGTTCAAATTCCTGGTTTTCGACGCTGGAAAATAATTGGTGTGAGTTCTTTTATTTGTAAAGCTTCGTTAGTTTGAAATATTTTTAAGCTTTATTTGGGCAAAAGGAAAACATTGTTACTTAGGTGGTGTTTGTTAAGTTGTTTTAAAATGAGTACTTGGGTTTTCCTAGTTTTAGAGTTTTTTTTTTTTTTTAATCAGAAGTTGTCTGGATTTAGGGGGCGCCCCCAATGCAGCGCCACGTGGCGCAAACTTTCCTTTTTCTCTCTTATTTATTCAAATATATTTACAATTTTTTTTTTTACTTAAAAATATTCATAAATGTCATATCATTTCACATCTCAAACACTTTTCATAACTTCTCTATTAACACTCTACTAAAACCTTCAAACAAATAAAAATTAATAACAACTCTTCTAAACACTCTACTAAAACCTTCAAAGAAACGAGCACTTGCTAAACACTCAAAATAACTTCTCCATAAAATCTCTAACAAACACTCCCTTATGGGTACGATTGCGCCCCATCGATCTCACGTGTACCTACAATCTTTGGGTTTCAAAGCTAAGAATTGAAATGGACCGATGAGATTATTAGATAGTGTGAACATATATCTAAAATATAATCGAGATGATAAGAGAAATATCTCATCTATGTTATATGTGGTTAGGTCTTTTTTTTTTCTTTTTAAATGCGAGATCTTTTAAGATGGTGTTTGTTTTGAGTTTTATTAATTTTGAATTAGATTTTAACTTCATTTTGTTGGACCAAATACCTTTTAGACTTAGTTATGATGCTAAATTAGATAGTGTGGGCGTCTGGTTGAACACACTATCTAATAGATAAATG
Organism: Cyclanthera cordifolia; assembly: GCA_037832605.1. Lineage (NCBI taxonomy): Eukaryota > Viridiplantae > Streptophyta > Magnoliopsida > Cucurbitales > Cucurbitaceae > Cyclanthera > Cyclanthera cordifolia. The sequence goes on along the minus strand of JBBMEG010000005.1, from coordinate 8,998,607 downwards.
AATTCATTTAAATAATAAAAATAATGTGTTTAAAAGCTAAAATTTGAACTTAGTTTTTTTTTTTTAATTGGAAAATTGTTGTAGATAGTTAATTCTAATGTTTCTATTCTAATCATAACAATATTTTTATAAATATTTCATGCATGATAACATGTTATAACTTTTATTATTTTTAATCAGTTTAACTTAGATTCTTTTCGATCAATTTAACTCGGTTGATGTTATCTATTTTACTTCATTGAAATTATCAATTTAATGTAAATCAATTGAAGTTTATTAAATTAGTTTTGTTTTTTTTGGATGTGGAATGGTAGATTGATTATTTTGAGTTAGATGAGAGATTGTTTTAAGTGAGATTAAAAATTTGAATTTTAGTGATAATTTGTTTTGATCAAATAATTTGTGGAGGAATTGCAGTTAATAATTAATTTGAGTAATTGCTTTTAAAAAGTGATGGTAGATAATGACTTGATTAGAAATAAGTGATTATTGCTAGAGATTAGAAATAAGTAGTTAGAAATAAATGATTGTTTTGAGTGGTTAAAAATATGATTAATTAAAAATGAATGATTATTTTGATTGATTACAATAGCTCGTTTGAAAAAAGATTATAAAAAATTATTTTTAATAGCTCGTTAACACCGTAAAACAAACAACCTCATGTCTTTCCACTACTGCAATTGTTTAACTTGATGATTTTATAATATATGCAAGGAAAAATTAATATATTTTATGTGGACTAAAAAAAAAAGGAGAATTAATATATAAAAAAGAAAAGGAGAATTAAAAAAATTGTTTAGTGTGAGAAAAAGATTCCATTATATTTATTTGAATCAAAGATGAGAAGAATCAGATAACAAAGATTGATTAAGAAAATTGAATGCGAAGAAGAGAAAGCAAATTCCCAAAAAATGGAATGGAAGAATTATTATTTGGATGTTATATTGGTTCCTTTTGGTTTTCTCTTAACCTTCTTTTATCATGCTTGGTTATGGTACAAAGTTAAGACTCACCCGCTCACCACCTTCATCGGAGTCAGCGCTGCCGTTCGCCGCCATTGGGTCTCTGCCGTACTCCAGGTATTCTTCTTCGTTTCCTTTAATTGATCTTATTACAAGTCGGTTCATCTCTTATTTTTCTAGAATCATATAAATTAGATTCAATTCAAATTTGAATTAGGAGCATATAAGTGATGGTAGAATATTCAAATCCATAAAATATATGTAAATCAATATTGTAATTCTTACGAATTTTTAATGCATAAATTAATTTCATTTCTTCGTTAGATATTTTAAAAGAGCTGTTTCATTGTTTGATGTTATTTTAATTCAACAACAGCGTCACAGATTCGATTTATGAAATGGATAGAATTTGTTGTTTTTTTTGGGTAACTTTTAAAGTTTTGCAAAAATTTAAAAAGAACCTATTATGTTACAAAAATATTAAGATGCATGAGAATAATCTTTTAATAATATGTATCAAGTAAGAAGGTTAGATTAAAGTGGTTTAGAATGAGAGAGTTGTCAAAGTTGAGAAGTTTTCCCAAAATACTTAGGTTTGAATAATTGAATAAAGGTTTTGTTAGACTTTATAGCTCATCCTTTATCAAATGTTTAACATGTTTTTATTTATCAACATTCAACAAGAACAATGTCAAAGCGAATATAGCTTAGCTGATACTAGTGATGCATTAATATTTATTTAATCTGTGATTTGAATCTTTGTAGTGTCTTTTATATACATTAAGAACAATAGGGCGTTATGAATTCTAATATTTGTATCCAATTGATTTTACACTACATGCTTTTATTTGATATTAAGTTGATCTACTTGCTTATTGATATTAACAAATGATAAATATAATTAAATTTTAAATAATTAACCAAAAAACTACAAGACAAGTAAAATCTAAAAAAAAAATTTATAAATTCAATCACTTAAAAAAATTAACAAATTATAATAATTGGTTTTAACGAGTATTTCGTATATTATCTTATTATACAAATATTAATGAGTATTTATAACAGATTATATTTGCATTAATAAGTATTTATAATATAATATTAAAACGATTTAATGTTGTGTGCGTTTGTAAATTCTCTCCTAATTAATACTAATTCAGGACATAGAGAAAAAGAACATCCTAGCAGTACAAACATTAAGAAACATGATAATGGGTTCAACCCTGATGGCAACCACCTCGATCCTCCTCTGTGCGGGGCTCGCTGCTGTGCTCAGCAGCACATACAGCATAAAGAAGCCACTGAATGACACGGTGTACGGGGCTCACGGGGAGTTGACGGTAACAGTAAAGTTCGCAACAATCTTAACCATATTCGTGTTGTCCTTCTTCTGCCACTCGTTATCAATCAAGTTCATGAACGAAGCCAGCCTTCAGATGAGCGCCCCATTGCAGCCGTTGTCGGTGCTAACCGAGCAGCATTTGGTGGACGTTTTAGAAAAAGGGTGCGTTTTGAACACCATCGGGAACAGGCTATTCTATTCGGCTCTGCCGTTGCTGCTTTGGAGTTGTGGTCCCTTGCTCGTGTTGTTGTGCTTTGTAGTTGTGGTTTTTGTGCTTTTTAGTCTTGACTTTGTGTCTAAGACATCAATGGAACGTATGCGAATTAAATAAATCATGAGGCCGTTTATTATTTTGTTATGGTTTTTTCTAATGGTACATTTATGATTATTTATAGTCATACCTACTAAAAAGTTAATTAACTATTAAGGATTTCATAATATCCCACATCGATAGGATAGTGAGTCCTCTAACCATATATAACATAAGGTGGACTAGTCCTCTCATTGTCAATTGGTTTTGAGATGAATGTCATACTTTCTAAGTTTAACTAAATTCATTAATTAGGGGATTCAAAATATTAACTTTTGGTTGGGTTGTCCATAAAAATTTCATTTCATCCATAATAATAATCAAATGCACACACTCAATACCATATTAATAAATGTTCAATTTTTTTTTTTTTTGAAAATACCAAATTAGGATTTAGGGTTTGAATAATTAAAATAATGGGCAAAAGGGTTTATCTAAATAATCCCTATGAGAAGGAATTCGAAAATGTCTCAATCTCCCTTCTTGTTTCACCATATAACCTTCACACAAAAACTCCCTTGAAAACTTATCTTCAACTTCCCTATTCACATCATGCACAAACACCTCCGTTACTCCCCCTTCCTCTCTATTCCTCCCCATCATCCCCGCCGTGTAGATCGCCGTCATCCTCCCCGGCGCATCCCCGTGATACCCCGTCGGTGCGTCCACCATTATCACGTCCCACTTCACCTCGTACACCTCCTCTGGCAGCCCTTTCAGCGCCAACTGGCACACCGAGTATTTCGGGTCACCCACCACCGTGCACTCCGGTCCCTTCCCCACTTCCATCAACTCGTCCGCCTGGATGACCTTGCTCTCGTAGCCGACGTGGCGAGATTCCAACGTTGGAAAATGACGTCGTATTTGTTGGATCCACGATTCGTCTTCTTCGAGGAATAATGTCCGTCCGCCGTGGTTTAAGGTGGCCCACATTAGGCTGTCGTGGCCGAGGCCGAATACGAGGAAGTTGCATGGTGATCGGGCGGCAAGGACGGCAGCGGAGACGGTAATTTCTTTTAGGGTTTGTTGTGGGGTTATGGAAGAGGTGGCATAGTGGATTAGGGCTTGGGAGAAGGAGCGAGGGATTTTGTTGCAAGGTGATGGGGAGCAGTTTTTTGGAGATTTTTGTGAAAAAGATTGAAACTTTGGAGATGGGTTTTGTGTGGGTGAATCAAAAATGTTGGATTTCAAGAGGAAGATGAGGAAAATTGAAAGAAATAGAGCTAAAATTAGGGTTTTGAGGTTGAGAAATTGATAAATTGGGTGTGTTTTAGACCTCATTTTAGTTCAATTAATTTGAATTTGGGTTTGAGATTTAGAAATGTGTGATTTAAATCAGATTTTGTATTTTGTTTTTGCATAATAGCTTAGAGTGGAAGAGAGAGACATGAAATAGGTGAGATTTTTGGTTGGGATTGTGACAAGAAATCAGCTAATATTTTGAAATGAAGCAACATTAGTAATGTTGCTAATGGTTTGGTGTGGAAGTTCCATCAACAGTTCTTTTTCATTGTTTTGGTGAAATTATATGAATACATGAATAAAGGTCTAAGTCAATTTGCTAACAAGAGTAATATATTCAAATTGTATTTTTAACTCAGGTCGTTGAGACTACAAACTAAAGTACTCTTTTATTTATATAATGGTGTCACATCCTAAAGACTGAATCAGTATGGTGCCTTAGATATAGTGTAGCTCACTTTTGAATTAATTAAAATGATTTTTTATCATCGTTTGACCCACAATTTTTATCATATTAATTATTAATTTATTATTATTAATTTTTTAATTATTATCCATTTCTCTCCCTTCTCTTCCTTCCTATCAAAAATATTTATTTTATCTTACCATAAAGAGCTTAACTCTTCAATAATGTCCGTTCAATTTATCCGTTAGTTATTCGAAGCTCTATTATTTTTAACTAACATAATAATGAAACATTATTTCATGGTCGGATGAAGATAAAAAATAAAAAAATTACTCCACATAACAACTTTTTATTCATCTATTTTTAATTATTGCATTTTCTTAAAAATAATTCATACATAACATATTTTCATTCGCTTTTTAAAAATTTTAATTTTATTCGACTGTTCATGACCTTATTGAATCTATCAGCGAAGTGATTGAGTCTATCAGTTGAATTACTGAAGCTTATTGACTGAACTACTAATTGAAGGCTTGAAGGCTATCAGGTGAAATTGAAACTATTCACTAAACTGATTGATGCTATAATATTTTTGTCATTTTACATAAATGATCCATTTTTTTGTAGGATTATTTCAAAAAATATGCTATACATGATTGATTTTTTTTTTTTTTTTTTTAAATTTTTGTTGTTGTTGTTGTTATACATGAAAAAAAAAATCCAATAACGGTTGAATTAAAAATAAACAGTTTTTAGTCTCCTATCCAATGGTGTAGAAAAGTGTGAAGAACACAATTAATTAATTGGTGAAGTATTGATTCATGATTAATAATTTCATTATAAAACAATTAACTCAAAAAATGTAGTTTTAATTAAATAAATGATTGACAAGAAGTCTGAACTCAAAATTATTATATTTATTTAAAACTCCAAACAATTCAAAAGTTTAGCTGCAATAAAATTAATTATAACAATCGAGAGATACGTTATAAGAGATTAAACTGATTAAACTCCCTCCCTTCAGTTTTTTTTTTTTATTAAAAAAAAAAAAATCGCACGTGATGTTTATACAAACATTTTTCTAAATTACAATTTCACTTTCAAAGATGACTACAGAATGCATAAAATAAACGGCCTCTAATTAACAAGATCAATCCATATCTGATATTTTTTTTCTTCGCTCTTTAATTATTTAAAACTCATTAATTTATAAATAAAAATGGGCTCTCTGGCTGTTCATGACTCATGCGCACGCTGCATTTAAAGATAGGGTGAGTTACCCTCTTTTTAATCAATTGATTTTGTGATGAATACCTACACTTTTTAATTATAAGATTCGAAAAAAATGAATTTTGTTTTAGATGGAAAGAAAATATAATTCAACTAATGAACTACAAATAAAATTACAATATCTTTACCTGAGTATTAGACTATATTGTTTTTTTTTTTTTTTTTTTTTGTTTATAAATAGAAACATCAAAACCAAAAAAGCAAAAATGACTTGCTGCAGGTAGTTTGGGTTCAATCAAGTAAACCATCTATTTAATTTAATTTTTTTTTTTTTTTTGGGAAGTTGTTGGCCAAACTGTCACGGAACAAATATACAACTAATAGGATACATTATTGTATAGTTAGGAATCACTCGAATTTAACTAATGGTCAAACTGTCACTATTATAATATTAGCACGAATAAAATGTTGAATTTGCACCACACGATGCGAATTTGACGAATCGCTAAATTGTGGTTGATCATGTTCTCGACCCCAATATACCACAAATAAGATGTCTGAAGTGTATCATACTAATTATGCAGATTCTACACACTATCAACAACCATTTCTAACTTCGAGAGGTTATGATATATTTATGGTTATTTATTTGAAATTTTTTTTTTTTTTTTACTATACATAAAAAATCTTCTACCTAGATAATAAAAAAACATATCAATTAAAATTTTATTTTATCTAATAACTTAGTAAAATTATTAATCAAATATAAAACTAAATTTAAATTTAATAATGTATTTAAGTGGGCACAAAAAGTTATAAATGAACTTAAAATAAAAAATTTATATTTAAGTAATTTGAAAAATAATTAAAATAAAGAATTATTTTGAATAATAAAATAAATTGTTTGGAGAAGTTAAAAAATGCAGTTTTTTTTTTTAATTTTATTATCATTATTATTTTTTTGTAAAAAAACCATCCAGTCGATATTTAATTATTACTTTATGATCTTGGGATTCGAAAGTAAGAGGTGGAGTCAGAAGCACGTGACAATGAAGAATAATATATCTCCAAATGCGAAAGTAAATCAGATCTTTCTGCTACAAGATTTCATTGTCATCTTAAATCTCCCTTAAATAAGGAGTGTTCTTAATTATTATTATTATTACTATTATTATTTTAAATGTTATTTAGCTGCAATTTTTAAGCATTCCCCAATCAATTTGCTTTATCAATGGGATTTATTTATGGTTTTAAATTTTATTTTAAATATAATTCGTAATTTTAATGTCCACAATCTGACTAATTTTCCAACGGTCTTTTCTTTTAGTATATCAGCACTGAAGACTCAAATATTACTAGTTTTTTTTTTTTTTTGAGGTTACATAAAATGTATTCATAATATTAGTTGAGTTTTATTTTTATTTTTATTTTTTAAATTCTATCATAATTGTCATATGAGATTGGCCCTAATAACTCCTTAACCACTAAACATATAATAATATCACTTGGTTATTATTTTTTTTTATAAAAAAAGGTTAGTTAAATCATTTCAAATTAGAAGCTCTTAAGACGTTTTTACTTATTATAACGTTAGTTTGTGTCGTTTCGCATTACAACAACGGACAATTTTGTATTACCTTTGCTAGATATTGCGCCAATAAGACAAATTGTCGGTAATTGCACATTCGTTTACCATTTCTCCACACAATCTATACCGACAGTTTTGAAAAACCGCTGCTTAATATTAAAGGCAAACGCAATGGTTTTATTAACCGTCAGTCTATCGATCCAAATAATGTGACGTTCTTTAAAAATTGTCGCGATCTGCAAATTTTCAATGGAGATCATTTATTAATCTATAGCAACATTTTGGAATACCGTCACCTTATAGTATTCCACCACAACGATTTTCGTAATGTAATCAGATGATCAATTGACCTATGATATTTTTATGGTAGTGAGTGAATTTGTAACTATCGGTAAGAACTCTATTTTTTTTTTCCTTTTTTTTTTTAGATTATTTTTTTCAACCAATTTAATTTATAACATTTTCTAATAACATTTACCATATGAATTGGATGTAATTTTTATTGGCAGAAACTATATTACATATTATATTTTGTAAAATTTCAAAAAAGAAAACATATTATATTTTTGTTGGTTGGTTGACGACAAATACAAACAGGATCTACCGTCCACTTCTTTTACTCTCTCTCTCTATATATATCATCTAAAAACTTTTCTGTGCGCAAAAAAAGAAAAAACATTTTCTTTGTTTTTTTTTTTTTTTTTTTTAATTTTAATATTTTTACTTAATATTCATTTTAGTTTGTGTCTTTTGAATTTTATTTTTACTTAAAAAAAAAAATTAAGCTCATTTTAGGACTAAAATAACAAAATAATTAATTGAGTAAAATTTTTACTTATCATTTGGTCAATATTATGTAACTTAGAATAACAAATTTATTACTTCAAATGCTAAAATTAGACTTAACGAACTTTATATAAAGTAATTTAAAATAGGGAATCCTATGGTGGTGAAATTCTTGAAAATGCATTAAAAATAATAACTAAAAAAAATAAATAATAATAAATGTGGGAAAAAGTCGGTGCTGTAATGTATGGAGATGTTTGGTGTGTCACGTTATAAATCTGGCGAACATGGAAGCAGTATTCAACTTTGACTGGTCAAACCACTAATTTATCCCTCGGGTTTCGTTTCCTCCAAGATGCCCATTTCGTGTTTTTTTTTAATATAATTATATATACTACAATTTACTGTCTTCTTATACAATCCCATCAAAAAAAAAAAAAAAAAAAATTGAGTTGATGAATTATGATATCATATAAAAAAGTGTTCGCATCTATCCTAAAAATCAATCGATTATGAGACAAATAATTCATCTTATCTTATAAATGTTTGAAGAAGTCTCGACTTTTTCAATTCAGAACATTGAGATCGGAGTGACAAAGTCCCTTTTATTAATTTTTCCATAGATGTATAGGTATATTATGAAATTTTTTAATAAGATTAGCAAATATTTGAGGTAGTTGAGGATCTCATAATGTTCCACGTCGGTAAGGTGGGGAGTCCTGATCCAAGTATTCTTAAGATAAGATGGATACTCCTTTGATAACCAATTAATTTTAAGATGGATGTCCATATTTTCTAATATAGTATCATAGACCATTAAACCAAACGAGTATTTCGGTGGATGAACAAATTTTCTATGCACATTCCTTAATTTGGTTCATGTGTGGGCTGTTCTCGAGAAAACAACCATATTTAATGTAGTGTATAGTTTAGCTAGGGTTTGAGTACATTTCAAAGAAAATTTGCTTTAAATTTTATGTTTAAGGCAAATTAACCAACATTTTATTCAAGTGAAGTGACTTAAGGTTTAGTGTTTTATGCATGATTTAAGGTTTATGATTTAGGGTTTTGAGTTTTAGCCTATAATTTAAAATTTGGGAGTTTAAGGGTTTATCATTTTAGGGTTGGTTTAGAGTTGAGGTTTCAAGTTTGGCTTTTAGGCTATCTATTTCTTTATACAAGTAAAATGATCTTTAATTTCAGACACAAACGATAATTAGCTCTAAAATTGAACACTTTAATAAGTTTGAAATTTAATAACCACAACCCAAACAATTCCTAGGCCTTTTTTTAATATAAAAATTAAAAAAAAAAAAAATGGATGATTTTCAATGACGGGCATTAAATATGACGCACAGCTAACCGGCATCAAACCAAAAAGTTATCAAGCAGCTTGCTCAAAATCCTATATTATTGGTGACAGAAAATGCCATTCTCATTGAATATGGTTTATTTTTTTAGATCCAATTTCATTTGTGTTATGGCAAAATATTTTCAAAGATATCCGACAAGATCTAGAACCTCTTGAAAGACACCTAAAACAACTCCGACACCCCAAAGGGTCAGCCAGAGAGGCCTTGACCCTCTGGGTCGACCAAGCCCCTTCTGGCCTCTCCGGGGTCGGCCAAAGGAGGCCTTGACCCTCAGAGGGTCGGACAGAAAGGCCTTGCCTCGGGGGTCGGCCAAGCCCATTCCGCCCCTCCATGGGTCGACCAAAGAAGGTCTTGACCCCTCGGGGGTCGGTCGAGCTAAATCCGACTCCTTGGGGGTCGGTCAAGGCCAGTACTTCAGCCCTTCCAGGGCCGGCAAGAGTAGATTTAACCCCTTGACGGTTGATTGTGGAGGTCAAGACTCTCCCTCAAGAGTCGACCGAAGCCAAGTGACGACTGGATCTACTTATAACGGCTAGAAGTTAAGCCGAGAGGGCCAGAACCCCCTTTAGGGGCGAACCATGGAGGTGAGGACCAATAAAGGTTGACCGAGACTAAAGCCGAACTCCAAGTAGATCGATCGAGTGGACCAACGCAAGTGGGTCGACCGTGAAGGTTAATTAGGACTCTCCCGTGGACGAGTCAACCAGGTCCAAGTAATCTCTTTAGGACCATTATGTCGTAAGGTAGCAATGGTCGAAGGTTACAACAAGTAGGCCTAGATCCCCGAGGATGGGTAGTGGAGGTTAGGACTCTCTCTTAGGAGTCGACCAAGTCCAAAGTAACAACTGGGTCCGCTGTTAACGACCAGAAGTTACGCCGAGAGCGCAAGGACCCCCTCTTTAGGGGCGAGTTGCGAAGGGTAAGACCTGTAAGGGGTTGACCGAGACCAAAGCCGACCTCCAAGGAGATCGATCGAGTTGGCTAACCCAAGTGAGTCGATCGTGGAGGTTAATTAGGACTCTCCTGTGGACAAGTCGACCAGGTCCAAGTAACACTAGGAGACTGTACACCTGTGGGTGAAGCGTCTTGGGGTTACACCGAGAATGCCACACCCTAAGGGATCGACCATGGAGGTGTGAGAACCTGCAAAGGTTGATCGAGTCCAAGTAACTTCCAAGTCAAGACCGTTTCACCTCAAAGGACAATAGTCAAGACTTACGCCGATATTCATTATTCATTCTCGGCTTAATGGTAGACGTTTTTAACGGTCGACCATTAACCAACCATTAAGTGAGTCACATCGGTTACAAGATCATCAGCTGCTATAAGAAGTGAGAGCATACTCCATTCAAGCTAATTTAAGTTGAACATCGCTGACAATCCTTGTAAGTTGTTCTAAGTCCCAAAACACTCTAAATTACTCTCCTAAAAGCTCTTGGCCTTGTGGCTCACACCACATCTAATGTGTCTAAATCGTACTGTTGATATCTAGTGACCATTTTTCGGCATCAACAGTTTGGATTCTTTCCTATTGGATTAGATCTACAATAATTTTAAAAAATATTAAATTTAAACTTAAACCAATTTACTGTCTTTCTCAATTAGACGCCTCCTTCACTAATTTTAGTAGGCAAGATATTCAATAAAAGAACATAGTTGAACTAATTTTCTTGAAAAAAGTCATAAATTTTGATGGCATCTTTTTACTATTAGAAAAACGAAATTAGAAGCTCGAACCTTTAGTGTATAGTTACTAATTTATAACATTTTATAAGGGAAGATAAACATGCTAGTCTATCATGTAAGACACTCTTTGATAATTATTTTATTTTTTATTTTTGAAATTTAAACTTGTATTTTTCTCAAATTCTTTATATATGTTTCATCTTCTCTTAAATGAGTATGTAATTGTCAAAAAGATCAATAACTCAACAGCATAAGTGCACCTATATGATCACGAGTTCAAATCCCCTACCTCAATTATTATAATGATCAGGTACCCAAAGATTCAATATCTTTAATTTTTCTCTCTCCCAAAACCCCATTTAAATAGAGCTCATAATCCCACAACTTTTTCCTATGCATTTCTTTCTTCATTATTTCTAAAGTCTTTGTTTTTTCATCAACAAACCCCTTATATTCAAACTAAACTACAAAGATTTCTTTGGCCATCCAATACCAAAACCCTATAAGCCTTTTGTAGAGCTATACTTTTTGTTTTTTTGTTTTTTTTTTTTTTGTCTTTCTTGGTTGTGATTCACACTGTTGGAAACAACAACTATTACAAACATTATAAGTCAAGACCATGTCTGGCAGATCTCGATCTAGGCAACCCGGTGCAGTAGGAATCACTGACGAGCAGATCACCGACCTCGTTCACAAGCTGCGACAGCTCTTGCCCGAGATTCGCAGCCGTCAGTCTGAGAAGGTACGTCTCGTGTGTATTGAGAATATTATAAATAAATGGTGACCACACTCAAATGATGGAATCTGTATATTTAGAAGAATTTATAGTTATTATGTATATATACCACATTTCTAAAAATTAAGATTAATTGAAAAATTGTTAGGTTTCAGCAGCGAAGGTTTTGCAAGAGACATGCAAGTGCATTAGAAGGCTACACAAAGAAGTAGAGGATCTGAGTGAGAGACTGTCGGAGTTGTTGGCCACGTCGGACACAGCCCAAGCCGACATTATAAGAAGCTTGCTCACACAGTGACCATTTAATTAATTTGCTTAATATTTAATCATTATAAATGGATTTGTTATATTTAATTCAATGTTTGTTGTTTTAGGGTTGTAACAAAATGAACTTGCTTCTTTCTATTTGATCTCATAAAATATTAGATGAATATTAAATTCTATTTCTAAATCAAAATAATGGGTGTCACTTGCCGATTATTTTTTAATTTTAATTTTGAAGATTATCCATATGGATACGTGCAGTTATTAGATAGTCTAAGCATCTATGTCAAACTCAATTGACAATGAAAAGAACAGTCAATCTTATCTTATAAATGTGTTACACGTGCTAATATAAACTTTTTCTCTGATATGAAAATATGAAATGAAAAATAAAAATACGAAAGTATAGATTTTTAGCCGTATGAAGGATATGAGAGAGAGGTAATGAAAGGAAAATGGCATATTGTTGTGGTTGTGCAGAATGTTTGTGGATATAAATGGGATGGCGAAGTATGGGAAAGGGATAAGATCAGCAAAGACAATAATTAATATATTATAAATTACAAAAAAAAAAAAAAAAAAAAATTATTACAAAAAGTATATTGCTAAGAAGTCCCCTCACTTTCTAATTATGAAAATCTTGGGCATGATTCCTTAAGATAGTGCTATTTTTTGAATTCATCGATAACATGTCACAATTTCAATTTTATTAGACAAAGTATTCGTTTGAGTTAAATGACTTATTATATCATATATATTAAATAATGTAGTCATTTATCTCAAAATAAATTAATAATGAGAGGAATAATATAGGTCCTATCTTATAAATTGCTTAGAAAGTCTCTTTATTTTTCAACGTGGCTGGGATACTCAAGATATATCTATTATTGAATTATCCTACATTGAAAAAATGACTATTATCTATTGTCTATTGTCGCGAGAGCCTCACAATATTTAATTTTTTTGAAGATAACTATTGAGTTCATCACTTCTTAATTATAATGATCTTTTATAACTGTTAAGGAATTATCCTATATTGAAAAAGTGAAGAAATATTTAAGTAATATTAAATTAAGATAGATTATTTTTTTTTATAGTCAATTAATTTTAAGATGGATGTTCAAACTATATATATTATATTTATTTATTGAGTGAGGAGTTTGAACCATGCATGTTTAAATATAAATATAAAGATATTATATATTATATATTATATACGTACATATTATACAAATATTGATGTGGGCAATGACCTAAAGAAATATAGACAATGAATACAAAATGCTGTTTGTGTAGGCGTTGCTTCTTCTGATAGCACGTGAAGAGCGCTCAACCGCACAATGACTGTGTTTTGAATAATATAATTCTATATATCATTCGCAACACAAAAATATTCAATCTTTTTTGAGTAAACCCAATTTCATTAAAGGTTTGTTTGAGAAAGGCCGGAAACGAGAATTATTACGAGAAGAATAAAAAAAAAATATAGAAAAAATGATTATTTGTGTTTGGGGTGAAATAAAGGATTATGAGGAGAATGATTAGTTTGGGTAAAGAAAATGATAACGAAAAAAAAAAACAACAACAATAATTATGATGTGAGATGTGAGTGAAAAATAGTTATGGAGAGAATAAAACTTTTTACGTGAAGAATAGAAAGTTGTTAGGATGAAAATTAAAAGGTAATTTTGAAAAAGACGTGAGTATGAGAGAAATAATTATGGGTGGCCAAAACACCAGAATCATCCTATTCCAATTCTCTACATTTTAATGATGGTCCAAATACACCATAAGGGAAAATTAAAAGTTTAGTCCAATTGGTTTTAAGAAAAATATTAGAATTTAGTCTTTATAGTTTTAAAATCTAAACATGAGTTCTCATTAGTTTTGAGAAATTACAATTTAATCCCAAGGTTTGTTCTAAAAAAATAATGTCTATCGGAATTGAGAGAGTGATAAGTAATTGATTATACAAAAAAAAAAAAAAAATCATTTATACATTAAAGTTTAAATTTACATACTTAATTCATCTATGACTTATGAATAATGTAAACTCTTGTTTAATTTTTATCGAATAATATGGACTAAATTTTATCTTTTTTTAATTTAAAATTTATATTTGTTATAAGTACTAAATTTTATATTTTTCTAAATTATAAAAATTAATGTTGAAATTTATGGTTAATATGTTTGAATTAAATGTCCTCGAGTTAATCATAATCATGCCATGTTCAAGTTCGACATTAATGTCAAAGCTGGGAGTTGGGGTGTAAAAAACATTATTACTTTATACTATGTTTTCGGTTTCTTTATCCTCAATTCAATCATACATTATCAATATTTATTTAATCATGACATCCGCCAAACTTTACGGCATAAATTATTATTATTATTATTATTTTCTCTTCAGACAATTTGCTTTGATTCCAATCCTTTCAACCATCACATCAAATCCCATTTTCCTTGAAATGTTACATTTTCGTTTGGGATTGAAAAAAAAAATTAACCACTTTAAAAATCTAAACTTTAATTTTTAAATTTATTTGTTATGATTTAGATAAATATAAAGTTTAATTCTATGATTTGAAAAAACATAAAAAATAATCATTATTATCCATGAATTGTAGATAAACTTGTACCAAAAAAAAAAATAATAAAATGATAGTAATCTAGTTTAATACCACGTCAGGAGTTAAAAGAGCAGTGATGTCCTCTATGTAAGTTTGTAGTTTCTCTGTCACAATTTATACTAAAAACAATGTATATTTTATAACTTATGATAGTATTATTTAATTTATTTTATCCAATCAATTACTTATTTCATATTTTTCATCATTAACACACATAATAAGTATCTTTCATATTTTATTCACCAATTACGAACGAATATAAACTATTTCTTAGATTTTATCAAATCTTAAGAACTAAATATAAATTTTCAATTCACAATGACTAAATTATAGAATTTTTCAAATCATAAAGACTAAAATCGATATTTTTAAATCATGAGGACTAAACT
>JBBMEG010000005.1:8943031-8976940 GCA_037832605.1 Cyclanthera cordifolia | reverse complement strand
TCGTGATCAATCTTATATTCAGGTGTGACTGAAGATTTAAATTTCTAAAACTTCCGTATTTGCTTTAATATTGCATTAAAATATTTATTATCTTAATAGTTTTGAAATTATTTTAGACATAATTTTAATATATATATATAAACCTACCTCAGATAAAATTATAATGTTTGAACTAGTTATATCAAATCTATTTACTATGAACCGGCATCAGAGATGCATTAAAAAAAAAATACTATTAATATATTACTTTTGTTAGTTTCTTTTTTTACTTGGATTATATTGAATAAGTTGTTATTGTAGTTGGTGTGGATTAGAGATGTCCATTTGGCAAGGTGAGTAATGACTTTCCTACCTTACCATCAAAATTAAGCGAAAAGTGCATGAGTATAATTTATTTTTCATTTTTTTATAATAATTTTAAATAATTAAATTTGGATAGAAAATATCTATCAAATCTTAATTATATGATTAATTATTAAAAAAAAAAACTCGTTTTAATAAATATTTTACCAACAAATATTTGTTGAATATCTGTATGATGAAGGAATTGAGTAAAGCATATAAAACATTGTTTGGGTATGAGTGAAAGAATGGAAAGAAGGGAAGGAAAAGTAAAATTCAATTTAATAATTGAAGGGAATGAATCACTTCTTCTTCCTGAAACGTACAAATGATTGTGAGAACAAAAAATGGAACATGTTTGTTTCTTAGCTTAAAATCCACGCGCATTACTTGTGGTTTACTCCATCTCTGGATTCCTTCCAATAAATAAAGTTATTCCTTTTTAATTTAGGGTTTTCTTTTGAGGGTGTTTGGAAATAATGTGGATGGGCGGCCTCCAATGCGAGGTGTGGCAGCCCTCCGGCGTAGGGTTGTCCCAAATTACTCCATTTCATTCTATTGATTCGTTTCAATTCAAACCCCCTCGCTTATTCAACATCCATTTCTACGTCTCCTCCTCCTCCTCCTCCTCCGGCCACGAATTCACAATCAGTTGCCCGTTTGGTTACAAGAACTTCAGGGAAACATGCACTTCTCAAGATTGGTTATCATGGTCCACCGTTTCCTCCATGCTCTCCCAAACAAACGTCCCCTATCATCTCCAACCATTCTTCATTCAACACATTTCCACTGCGGCTCGCCGCATCGCCTCCCAACCACACAACGCTCTCTCCCCAACCATTCCCATTGTCGTCCACCTCATCCTACCACCCCATCATGACGTGGACCACCCTCGTTTCGGATTCGGGTCGGGTATTGAGGAGATCTTACTGGAAAGGGTGGATGATGATGATGATGATGATGTGGCAAGTGGTGTTATTAATTGCGTGATTTGTTTGGATGAGATTTCAATTAATCATGCGGTTCGTATGCCTTGTTTACATGTTTATCATCGTGATTGTATTGGGAAATGGCTCCAACTCGGCAACCCTTGCCCCTTGTGTCGCTTGCCCAAACAACAACCTTAAAATTTAATTAATCTCTCTCCTCTATATATATATATATATATATATATATATATATATGATATATATATTATCTTGCTTTTCTTTTCATTTTCTTTTTTCTTTTTTTTTTCTATCTTGGATTTTTTTTTTTTTTTTTACGTATAATGCTCAATTAACGGTTCAAATAAATGAACATTTTGTCCTTACATACATTATTCTGATTTTTCATATACATTTTCATTTTTTATCTCTCAAGCAATTAGCTTAATCTGGCACCTAAATTTTCGTTTAGCCTTCCTGCTATTACTAATGCTACGTATTTTTTTAATAATTATTGAAAGAAAAAAAAAATCATAACACAAAGTAGTGTTACATCTAGGAAGGACTTGCCTATTTAATAATCATAAGGAGACAAGTTTTTCTCGTAAAGATTATTATAATTTTGACTTACAGTTTAATTTTTAAAAGAAAATAAATATAAAACTAAACTTAAAAAAAATACACAAAGATTAATGTGAGTAGTATTGAACTGTCAAAAAAGTTTTCCATTTATAAAAATGAAATCAGATCCCAAATGGAGAAACTACAAATGTAATTTTTTTCAAACATTAATTTTTAAGCCACTTAAAAATGCATTTAAAGTTGATTCTTTAAGGATTAAGTTGGAGATTGTTCTTTCAAAAAAAAAAAAAAAAGAGAAAGGTTAGTGATTAATTATATGATTTATGTGAAGAAAGATGCAACTTTAAGTTAATTTTGATCTTCTTTTTTTTTTCCAGTACAACATGTTTTTTTATTGAAAGTTTTCTTTCTGATTTCGTTTTGGATAATTTCAAACTCCTTGTGATTGTTGAATTTCTGTCTTTTTGTTTCTTAAGACCTCTTCCTAAAAGATGCTATACAGTTAGTTGACCTGGTGATAAAGCCTGCTGTTTTTGCTAAATCAAAATTGTTTATTATTTTGACAAACAGAATATTAGATTTGAATTTAAAATGACTTGAGTAATAGTTTAAAATGACTTGAGTAATAGTTTGAATAGTTTAATAATATTTTGACTGACATTGGGGTTCTTTCTCGTAAATTTGGGGATGTTTTCTTTTCCTATTTTAAGAGAACTTGTAACAGGACGGCTGATTTGTTAGCCAAAAGCCCTTGTGATCGCTCTATTGTGTGGAACTTTTTGTCTTATCAGGTGAAAGATAGATATTATTTTTTTAGGGAGTTCTCCTCTTTTGGTGGCCTCTTGTGTTGATAAGAACTGTATTGCTTGTATTGTTTATGGTTAATATATGTTATGCCTTAAAAAATTATATATATATATATATATATTTACCTAACTTTTAGGTGCACAGCCAAGCTAACATGAAAATATAAATTAAAGTCTCATTATTGCACCCTATTTTCAGACGTTTGAAAGAATAAGTACGTTTATAGTTTTATTTAAAATTACACCAAAATATATCTTCAATCATTCAATTGTAAGATAATTATAAATCAACCTTAAATTGAATTTATATTTTTAAAGGCAGCTTTCAATGAAAATTAATTAGAGATGATTTTATATTGGACGAAGTGATTTACCCCCTTTTTTTCTTTTTTTTTTTTGTTAATTTAAAAATATTACAATATTTTTTGGAATGCTCTTGTTGGTAGTAACATTTCAACAAATTAATATAAGTTGAATATTATGCATAATATTGGTGCATGACTTTGCACCACATAAATTCAAACCACTAAAATTTTGCACATGAATTCAAAAAAAAAAAAAAAAAAACTACATACTGTAATCTTCAATTTTTTTTAACTTGTTTTTTCAATTAAGCTCATTACATATTATACAAATTCAATTTCAAACCTAAACTTCATAAACATAAGTAACACTCATAAACTAACTCCAACTAACTATCACGGAGTGATCTAGTGGTCGAGAAGAGGGTGTTTAAGGTGATAATTTCAATACATGGTGGTCATCTATTTAGAAATTAATTTCCTACAAATTTTTTTTACATCCAAATATTGTAGAATCATACAATAGTCAAGGGTTCGCACAAACTGACCCGGACAGTCACGTATATAAAAAAAAGATTGTAACACTCATAAACTTGTTATTGTCCTCCTGGCCTCCCCCAAACTCAGATTTAAGCATATAGTAATGGCGGATAAAAACCAAAATTGACTGCTAGCAACTTTTCTCATGCAAGCACGAAAGCAATCTTCAAATGAATATTTCAGGTGTAGAGTCTTCTATTAAATTCACTTAAATGATTCCAGTTAGTGCATAAATTCCAGAGGATGAAACATTGATAGCCATTTTTTTTAAGTGATAGAAGAGAGAAGAGATCAGGAAAGCTTATCTGATGACTGGGCGCCAGAACCATTAGCAACTTTTATAAAGACGTCTTCTAAAGTTGTGTCAGCTAAACCCCAAGCCAATACTTTAAACCTGCTTTTGGCATTTTCAACTGCTTCGAAAACATCTGGAATCCGAACCTGGTGCTTTGGAAGCTCAAATTTTTGGGTTCCTGATAAATGGTATATCTTGCTAGCTCCAGGGGCCAAACGCTTCACCATGTTCTCAACATCTCCTTCATGAGTAGGGGACGTAGTCATTGTAAATACGTAAACGCCACCGTATCGGGCCTTAAGCTGTCAAAAAAGATCACCAAATTCATATATATTTTTTGTGAGGTCTCAAAGAATTCAATTCATCTTACAGTGATTTTGAAGTAGAAAGGCACAACTTTGGAACAAAGATACAAAAATTGCTTTCTCGTTAATATCGTTTCCGATGGCTGTTTTTATAATAAAAACTTCATTTAGTGTTTGAGCCAATTTAAACGCACTTGACAATTCTCATAAAACATCAAACCTTACCTTACTATATTTTAAAAATCATAGAACATTGAATTCTTGTGTAGTTGGCCACACCCATCCTTATGAATCAAAAGGACAAAACACCCATGGTTGTTTGGATGGACTAAGATATTAAAAATAGTCCAACTGCTAACGAATGCAACACCACAATGGTCTATTTTATTCATACAACCTAATTTTATTATTCTACTTGAACTTGAACTCAAAAGAAAATCTAACTGAACTTGAAAACTGTTTATTATAGTAACCCAAAATATATATCTTTGTGGTCCACTACCAAATAAGAAATTTAATCTATCAGTTATTTTATTCAAGAGTGCTTGATTAAATATAATTATGAATAGGATAATTATTAATTTGTCTAGCTCACATCCAGATTAAACTCCTTTCCTC
This sequence comes from Cyclanthera cordifolia, assembly GCA_037832605.1. Classification (NCBI taxonomy): domain Eukaryota; kingdom Viridiplantae; phylum Streptophyta; class Magnoliopsida; order Cucurbitales; family Cucurbitaceae; genus Cyclanthera; species Cyclanthera cordifolia. The sequence continues at coordinate 8,972,224 of JBBMEG010000005.1, read as the reverse complement.
CTGAGAGTACATCGCCAACCTGGTAAAGCTACTACAAATTTTTCATCTCGAGGCTCCAAAGCCTTTGTCCTACACCGAGGCGATCTACTGACATGGTTATGTTTGGGACATGGCTCTGATACCAATTGATAAGGATGACAACCCCCACCCAATCTCCACATTGATATGATATTATCCACTCCGGGTATATACCCGCATGGCTTCGTCTTTGGTTTCATCAAAAATGCCTCATATCAGTGAAGATGTTTGTCATCACTTAAATATCCATGATCTTTCTCTCTTTTAACCAATGTGGGATACTTTGTTTGCATCCCAACAAGTTAGAAGCTAAGAGAGAATCCAGGAAGTTAGTCAGAGGGCTATCCAACTAGGAGGGATTTGTCGGGTTGATGAAAGGAAATGTAAATTAGACCTTTTGATTTAAGTGTACAAGAGGAATGAGCTCTTTAAAAAAAAAATCTCGTTCTTGTACTTATTTCTTTTTACCGTTCAAATCTCATAGAAGTCGTACCGAATATATTGAGGAAAGGAACCAACAGGTGAAAAGGTTCAATGATCAAAATTATAACAGGTATAACAATGCTTCTGTTATATTGTATCTATACCAAACAGCTAAGAGACAACAAATAAGTTACCTCATTCGGGTTTCCAATACATTGCAGGCTTCCATCTACAAAAATTCCTATCCGGTCGCACAAGACTTCTGCCTCTTCCATAGAATGTGCTGACGATATAAATAAGTTTTTTCAATATTCATCTAAGACAGAAAGGGACATCTGCTATAAATCCAATAATGCAAATGAACAAGTGACAAATAAACACAGAAGATCAAAAGATTTTCTTATAGCAGGAATTGGAGCATTGGCCCACTACATTGTCGAGACTTGGTAGACAATGAAGGATTTTACAATCAAGCTCACTCGTGGATTTCAAACCTAGGACCTCCAAAGGAGCATACCTTGGAGACCTTAAGTCTCATCAAGACCATCCCGTGGGGACAGAAGGGAAACAAATTTTACACGTGGGGAGAAAAATCTTGGTATTTCTGTAGTTGATACAGCAGTCGTAGGACTAACTACTAAGTGTTATGTTCAAATCCTAAATGCAAAATGAGACACGAAAATGAAGGGAAGCATACTGGTAAGAATAATTGCTCGATCTTGCTTTGCACGCTTCAAGACATTCCATAAAGTTTTTCTTGAAGCTGGATCCAGGCCAGTGCTTGGCTCATCCATATAAACAACCTTTGCAAAGTTTTTTATGATGTTGTCAGATAAAGAAAGAGTCTCAACATATTAGAATGAAAGAGATAGATGCATTACTTTAGGATCCCCAATCAGTGAAATAGCAACACTAAGCCTCCTCTTCATGCCTCCACTGTACTTCCCAGCTTGTTTTTCTGCTACTCCTCCATGGAAGAGGTTGACACCCTTGAGAGATTCTTCCACTGCCTGAATGAGTTAAAAAGTAATGTGACCACATAAATTTTATTGTCTAATGCACATGTTTTATCAAAAAAAAAAAAAAAAAAAATTCATTTCAGTCTCTGCATGCATGCTCAGTTTTCTGAGAGATTAGTGCAATATGAAGATATTGGATCGGTATATTCTACATACTTACGGTGGAATGCTCGACCATTATAAAATATGTTTATATGCAACATAGTGACCTCACTCATTGAGAGGAAGGTACTTATAATTTTAAAATCCAGTCTACAGGTAGACATTTCCACATGTATACTCTTTGTTTTATGATGAATTTTTGTCCCTCGTGTCCAATAATCTTTCTAAAAATCTTTTTTATATATTTGTGATTGTGAATGCGCATGCCAACTTGTCAACTATTCACATGGAACAATTGCACAATTCTACTAATCGTCTAGGAAACTTGTAGGATATAAAATCCTAAATAGGTGGCCACCCATGGCTAAAGCATTTTATTATTTATGTTAATCCTAATTGACCGATAAGCCAACTGAAGTGGTTCTAAAAGGCTTCTCAATTTTCAAGTATCTGAACCTTTTTTTTTCAAAAACAAGTATCTGAACTTTATACAAAGACAGATCTTTTTCTTCTGTTTTTGAGAAGAAAAAAAAATCAGAATCTTGCTACTTTCTAAATGATGATTTCTTATGCGTGTTTGTTTTTAGAATGGAAGGGTTCACATTCTGTTTGAGAGTACCAATTTCACGTTAGTTAAATGTAGATCCCAAAACTTCATAGGATCAACGGTCTTTCAAGGCACCCAATGGCCTGAAACTTCATGGTATCAACTCGCATGATGATTTCAGTTTAATATTATGCTTACTTGTGTTAAAGCGGACCCTTTTAAATTCTTTAGTCTTCCATAAAAGAGTAGGTGCTCCCTCCCTGTTAATGTTTCCCATAGCAGGCTACATAGCCCCCACAAAATAAACAAACATACAAAAGTTCAATTTTAGGGTGAGTATAAAAAGAGTTATACTTGGTCCGAATAAGGAGGCAAACCCTCCATGAGGTATATTGGTGCCACAAGATTTTTGTTTCAATGAATATTAAAAAAATATATATTTATTTATTTATTGTGACACTAAATGGTGCCACATATCCTTTAAGGAGGGCTTGTCTCCTTATTCATAAGAAGGCAAGTATTTCTCATAAAAAATAGTTCAGCCGTATACAAGCTTACTCATGCTGTGGACAAACACCCATGCTTGTATATATGCCATTCATCTCATTCCTTATGTCCAAGCCTTCAACAAAGGCTGTTCCATCGGTTGGTTTAATAAGACCGATCATCTGAAAAAAAGGGTCACGTGAGTCAAATTTACATGAAAAACAGGAACATCTACATCCACAGCAGATCATACGATACCCTCACCATATGGATACAATGACAACCAGGAAGAAATTTCAAAAATAAAAAGTCCAAATCGATAAGGGAAACAAACATCATAGGAAATCACAGCTCACCATACTGATAAAGGAAGTCTTTCCCGCACCATTAGGACCTAGCATCCCAAAGCATTCTCCTCGAACCAAAGAAAGAGACAGTCCTCTAACTGCAAACTTCTCAGGGTTTCCATCCTTTCCTGGATACACCTTTTTGAGATGGTCACAGATGATAGCATGACTTGGATCTCCTTCCTTCAGCGACCGTTCAACATTCTCCCTCTAGAAGGAAAAATATAAATCATGAAGCTCTTTAGAAGTATGCATAGCACCCTACGTTGTTCTTTTCTTTTAGATGTATGGTAAAATAGATACAAGTATCAAGAAAAAACTTACCTCTTCTCTGATATCAGGTTTATCAATCTGATCCAAAAGATTTGATCCTTCCCTTTCCAAATCAGGATACTGAGATAGAGGCTTTTTGTCATGTCTTTGGAGAAAAAGCAATGGACGCTTCCAACTTCCTGACGAAAAAATCTGATCGATACAACATGCAACCAGAAGCATCACTATCCACTCAACAAGCATAATGATCAGGACTTCTTTCATTCCGTTAACACTATCAGTCAAATCTCCCCAGCGCATCCCATAAGTCCCCATTAGATTCCCGGTGGAAGAATAAAATGCAAACTCATACAACCCACGATATAGCAAAAATCCAGGATATAATTCCATGACTATGATCAAGGCACCTACAGAGCACGGACAAAGCATAAAAAATACAAACATTACATGTAAAAGCTTAAACTTCTGAAGATAGCTTTGCCAACCAATATAAAATGGGCCATGAGGATTATTAGGACATAAATATTATCAGACATCAGTAATAAATAATAAATATAATGTAAGATTTCATCAAGCAATTAGATGAAGACAAACTTCTAGATATTTAGAATGTATTGATGTTTGTGATAGCCACTCTTCAAAAATGTTCCAAGCATTCAACAATTGAGAATACACACACATCAAGAAGAGAATGTATTATTTCTGTAAAATAACTAAAAAAGAAAAGGCTATGGGTCTATTTATAACCCCGTTATGAATAAAACTGAAGTAAAACTGAATTTAACCGTCAATAGTTACACATGAAACTAACATCAACTAACTTAAACCCAATAACTAAAAGTAGTTGGCTGATTGACCACTCTGAACAAATTCCTGGTGAAGTTTTTTAAGCTGACATTTAACGATATAAGTGAAAAATACTAAAGAAAATGAACTATTATCTGGACGCTATCTAGACAACCAAATACTAACAAAAGAATTCAAAAGAAGTTTGAGTAAGAACTTTGAATGCTTGGAACCTCTCAAAAACAATCAACAAAACAGTTCATAAAAAACGTTGTTTAAAATTTTTGGTCCATTTGTTGACAAAATGATTAAATAAAACCTGACTTGGGAAGATAATTATTAACGTACGTGGGAATGATAAATCTTCAATAAAAAACTGGAAGAGAAATCCACCTAAGAGGCCTGTTCCGAAGACACATATATATGATGAAACTGCAAAATCATACATTCACGTGTCAACTTAGAGTAAAGTAGATACTAAATCCTGTGAATTTATAAAACCAAACCTTCAGCAGTCTTGACATTCGAAAACATGGCAGCAACTAGAAAGGCCATGGAGACTTGCAAATTAATAAATAAAAGATAAAACACAAATTGGATACTGTAGTCATTCAGTGTAAAAAATTTTAGGCCTGCAAGGAAGTAAAAAACAATAAAACTTAGAGTAAAGTCAGAATGTACAACTTAAGAATGTCAAAGTTATGTTACCTATAACTGAACCAAACATCACAAAACAAAACATGTATACTGCAGAAATTGTGAGAAAATAAGCGTATGAAATCATCCAATAAGGCCCATCACCAAGCCCATGCATTTTCATCATGATTCTCAGTTTCTGTTGCTTCTCGTATACCAACGATGACAAGATAACCTAACATGAAGGATAGAAATAAAGTAATGGTCATTGCAAGTTACAATGCCCTGTAAACCCATCCTTATACTAATGAAACATCGTTATACTAATGAAAAAAGCAGATATTATAATGATGTTGATTCAGAAAGGTTAAGATCTTTTAAAATTTTGGTCATATACATTTTGGTTCCCACATTTTGGGTTTTATTCCATATATTATATTTATCTTGCACTTTTAAATGTCCAATTTTAATGTTTATACTTACAATAAAACTGTGAAATTGGATCCTATTAGGTTTGAAGTTAGTTTTTTTCGAAATTAGTTAAATAATAATAAGAATTTTAATACGAGAAAAGACGGTGTATTTTCATAATTTAGAGAAGGAAAACTAAAGAGACTAGTTTTTTTAAGAAAATTAGAAATCAATTTTAAGCTTTATTGAAAGTAAAAGACTAAAATTGGTTGTTTGAAAATACAGGACCAAATTGCTATCTTAGCCTAAAAAATCACTTCTGCAATGGTATACATCGAACTTATTATCTCTTTTTTATGTTTCGTACAACTAGAAAATGGTAGATGACAAAATCTGAATTCTTGGCTTTTCTATATTTTCTTTCCTGCTTCTGAATAAAAAGAAAGGAAATGTCGACAGATAGACTTCTGTGATAGACAATTCTTCATTACTTCTGACAGTAAGCCTTGTTGAATCGAAGCAGTCAAGCAAAGCAAGGCACCGAACATTTATAAACTTACCGGAAAAATCTGGAGAATGACCCACGTAAAGAAGAGTGCACCAAGTAGAGATGAGAAATCCAGCCTGATCTTTGTTGCAGGTTTAGGCATTTCTTTGACAAACTCAAAGGACATCTCTGTGCCTGCTCCTAACAAAAGTTTAAGGTAGCCATTTGATACCTGTGAACACAAGGGGGCTGGGTGGGTCAGCCTTCATCATGTCGAGAAAATTGAAAGGTCGTGACTTATTGTTGAATTATGTTAAACTGATAGATTGGGTAATTATGTCAACTAACATTCCCCCCTTACTTGTGGGTCTTAGAAATTTGATAAATGTCCTATAAGTGGAATTCAAGAATCTTAACTAATCGAGGTCACTCCTGAACAAAATGGGGTGGCTGAGCGAAAGAATTGTCACCTCCTAGAGGTCACTCAATTCCTCATGTTCCCTTCCTATGTCTCTAAATTCTATTGGGAAGAGGCTATTCTTACAGCCACATTTCTTATCAATTAGCTTGCCACGATGACACCTTGCGATTCTATGAAGTATAAAAAAATCACCAAGGATGCAATCATAGATGACACCTTCATATTTAAACATTTGGTATTATAAATTATGCAATTCTTGTCTATATTTCTTAGTGAAATTTAACTGGTGCAAAAACAGGTTATCCCATCCATTCATGCAAAGTAGGGTACTTCACAGCCATTATAATGGCTATATTATCTACAACATTGCAAATATTACAGTTATATCGGATATCATTTTTAAAAAGTATGAGCTCAAAACTGATATCTCCAAGTTTAACTCATTATGATTCATCAAGTCCCATAATGAAACCAATAGACGATGTCTCAGGTCAGCTAATTTGTTAGAAATAAATCATTTTATTCAAATAGTAATATATAAAAGATGTACGAACGGTCCTCTCTTCTTATGTAGGAGGAAGATAAAACACAATGAAGGCAAAAGATTCAAAGATACTCAAAATAGTAAGAATACCATGTTACTTAGATTTGGTGAAAATATTGGATTGATTGTTTCAGCTTTTGTGTGTGTGTGTGTGTGTGTGGGGGGGGGGGGGGGGGGGGTTCCCAGATTCCCCAGGCGTGGAACACGCAATAAAACTTCAGAAGAACTTCTCCTATAAGATGAATTATACCATACAGTCACGTTGAAATTGTTCCCATCTGAATTTAAGAAATCAAAACCTGTGGAAGAGAAAGTTATAAGTAACTCCTTGCTATGAAAACTGTTCTAGTCCTTTGGTTACAAAATTAAATCAAGTTCTAATAAACCTGAAAGAGTCCTATCAAAAAAAAAAGAAAAAAAGAAGAAAAAAAAAACAAACCTGAAAGTATCTCATTGATTTTCCCCTCCGAATTCCCATTTTTGTAACCTTTGTATATCTCATCATTCACTTCTGAAGAACTATTGCGCCACAATTGTAGACCTTGAGCACAAATAATATCTGGATTCAAGAGTAAAGATGTCAAAATTTTATATTAGGTAAGAAAGAATGTCTCCTGGGACAAAAAGAAAATATGAAAATTACACTATGAAATTAGGGGCCAATGGGCCATTACAAAAGACTACAATTACAGGGTAGGGACAAAATCTTAAACTGCAAAGGAGCATGTTGAATACAATTGGCGATGTCTCAATTACTACAAAAAAGTAATCATAGATTTTTGTAGTTTAATCTGACTATATGAGTTGATTAATAATTGATAAAATGTTGAAAAAATAAAACATACTTTAATCTTCATACATATGATATGATTAACTATTTCTCAAAACTCGGTGAAAAAGAATCGATAACAATGTATCAACAATAAAATGCCGAATGTACCTTCATATACTATAACTAGATTATAATATTTATCCTTTTTCACCCCCATTTAGATTTCTTTCTTATAATAACCTGTAATAACCTTTAAGTGCTTGAAATTTACTCCGATTTCATTCATCAATGAAATCGTTTCTTAGTCCAAAAAATATATTACTATCACTAGATTTTTATTATGTCTTATGAAAACTTTGCTGAGTAAGAACTGTCTCAAAAAAATAGTTAAAACTCTAAAGAGTTGATAATTATAATTATTATTATTACAAATGAAATTGGAACAAAAAACGTACTTGTATATTTGAAACTAAAAGGAAACTGTTGATAGTTGTTCATCATAGTAGTTTGTTTTGTATGTTCTCAGATGCAAATGATAAATAAGCCATGTATATATCACATAAGACAGCTTCTGAAACTACTGACATTTAGATAACATGTCACGTCAATTGAAAGCAGATCATATGTTGACAAGGTTTACCAAAATATTCCTTTCATAATCCATATAACCTTGCAAGATAGCATGATAACTATATTAAGATAGCTATTGCTAACAAATTCTCATAATGATATGACTCAGTCATACACACCCATGCTGCTTCATAAACACAAATGTTAACCTCACACGGAATGAGAGAGCTAAACGTTTGTTGAGAATATGTAATCCAGGTCTATGACATATTACCTTGAATCTTTGAAAGAGAGAACATTGAAACAGGGACTGTTAATGTCGAGCCTTCTGCACACTGACGTTGCAGATAATATAAAGGACGGTCTGAAAATAAAGCAGGATCAAGAAAATTGTTTGTTCTAGGCCACGAGTCTGATCCCTAACACATTTAGGCCACACAATAACAAAGAAAGTTAGTAAATGGCTGCGTCAATTAGAGACTGAACAATGTAATTAGGAGATGAGAGGCAGAGAGACAGAGCAGTGTAGGAGAAGATGACTTACTAAAACATTTTGAGAGCTGCCATACAGATCAGAAGAATTCGAAGTCAAAGAACTAGGGACCATATTTGCAGCCAAAACTACCCACATGAAAAATAACTTCATTACCAATTAAATTCAACAATTCACTATCAAGTGAAGCAAACAGCTCGAAGATAACTTCAAAATCTCAGTTAATATATACTTGAAAAAAGAGAGGGGTCATACTACTTCCGAGAGAGTGATTATTTCCAGTGAAAAGCATGGTTACAGGACATGACAATGACTCCCGGCATGATTTGTTAGGCAAGTCATTATATGGATAAAAATCTGTTCTCACAGCACGAAAATCAGGACCGGGCATTTGCAATATGGGAGGCCATTGTGGAGGACTCGGAATGGGGCAGCTAACTGCCTGTATCAAAGTTGAGTACTGTAACCCACAAACTTTCTCACATACACCATCTCCATTAGTATCAACACAAGCACAACCACAATTGTTCTTCGGTTTATCCAATTCGCTGTTGACTATTTCTTGAAGTAGAACGAGCAATAAACATAGGATGAGTGGGAAAGAAATCAGACGAATATTTGTCTTCAAATTTCGTTTCTGAGAAAGAAAAGAAACAAAAGTTTGACCATATTAGACAAAACAGATACCATTTCGTTTCTCTTGAATCTTGCCCCTTTTAGAGTTGTAACAGTGAAACAGTGCTTGATTGCAATGATTATAACATTCTAGGTACAAATAGATGTAGAACTGGTGAAGAAAGAATCGATCATTACTATAAAGAACATTAAGTCGGTCTCCAACAACTAAGTCAAATAAAATCCCTGTTTATATTGGTTATGTCAGTTATTGCTATGGTCATAAAGTGTCTTACGGAGTTGTTGAACATGGATGTTGATTTGTTTTATCAGTTTATTATGAAGAAAGAAAAAAAACTAATCAGTTTATCACAATAGATTGATTCAAAACAATACACAAATTAATATAATCTGAAAAATAATGATATAATCAAAAAGCAAAAGAAAACCTAAAGAATCAACAGAATGAACCGATCGTCTAGTTCGAAAAGTAAAAAGAATTCAGAAATAGCCTACAGGAGGATTTCTTAAATTCAATAAATTATGCAGAACAAGTAAATAGAATGAAGAAGACGACCTGGTACGTTAAATTTTTCCTGAGCAGCGCATTTGCTTGGGTCCAGAAAGTCGCAGCCGGAAGAGATCGATCCGCCATTGTTATCAAAATCGGAAAACCTCAATTTCTAAAGCATGAAAAAGTAAAGTACATGAATTCTAATTCTCTTCCGTGGATAATTGTTGGCCAAAAGGAGTTCATCATCCGCTCATTACCGCCACCAGTGGGAACAAAAACGATTAATCTGCAATATACGTACAATTGAGTCTGGAAAATTCTCAGCGGCTGAAGTGGAAATTCCCCGTTGAATCAACGAACTTCGGCCATGTGAGCCAAAATTCAGCGCCAAAGTTTGTAATGTTTCGGGGTTTCAGCAGCCTAAGCCTTTTCCTTTCCTTTACGTAACCCACAAGGAAAATTCTTATAATTTTTCAGTTCGTTGTTCTTTACGACTATGGAAAAGTCATCTATTCTATTTTCGTTTTTCTTTTTTTTTCCTCTTCAGAAAATAATTTGTTTCAAGTATCAATGATTATCTATGTATGCTAAATTATAAACTTTGTTTTTAGAGTAGGAATAAAGTTGGACTCTAAATTATTTGTTTTAAGCTCGAGGAAATAATAGGTGGAGACAACATCCATAGAAAGGTTTGGTATCGAGTTGGTTCTAATCTGGATCAAGTCAACGATAGTCAAGTTGGGTCTGACCCGATCCAAGTTTTGTCTAGTTGGGTAGGTCCATACTCAAACCTAGTTATTCGATTTTTTGGTTTGGCTTGACTCGGTTTTCCAGTATTCAATCTGGTCATTGAAACCGGTTCACTTTTTTCTCTAAATCAGGCGGTTCAGGAGTCCAAAAGTTAGTTATGTAGCAATGGTTCTAGTACTTGTCACTCTTCTTAGGATTAGTCAAGTTTTCTTTCTGATTAGGTCTTTGCAAAGCTTAAACTCCACTAATTTCATATCTAGATTGCCCATGGTTTTATTTTGTGTTCAAATAGTTGGTGCTATGTTGTTTAGAGTTAAAGATGAGTTGATCCCGAGACAAGAGAGGGTATTTTCTAAATCATTCTTTATTCTTATAGTTTTGGTGGAGTCTCACTCATATTCATTGAGATAAATCTTAAAAATTTACAACGACACCACTACTCTTATTGTATCAAATTCATGACTGTAGTATTGAATTGAATTAACTAACCCACCACAACACTTTCACTTTATGCATTTGATACATGAAGTTTATAAAATAGTACAAGTATACATTTTTTCTTTTTCTAATAGGGAAGAAACTACCCTCGCCTCCACAATTGAGAATTGCTAATGTCTTTTTCAAAAAGAAAAAATTATATAAGAAAGAAAAATGCCGATGTCAATATAATTCAATGTTTTATTTTCTAACGGTAATAATTGCTTTTCTTTATTAAAAAAATGTAGAGTCAAATAATTGTTTTTTAATTCGGTTTTTTTTCTTTAATCGAGGATGACTAATCGTTCACGTTGTATTGCTTTTTAAAAGAGGAAGGTTGTATGTATTAATTTAATATATATCTTTGACGAAAATATTATTATTTCTTTAAATCTCCATTGAAAAAATAAATAAATAAAAAACCAACCTGTATTTATCAAGCATAGAGAAAACATTATTTTAATTATAATAATTAATTAAGACATCCTTAAGTTGAATTTGTATGGAGGTATGAAATATTACAAAACACAACTTTTGATTATAATCATAGACTATTCAACAAAATAAATAAATATACGTTAGTATTACAATATAATTTGAATAAACTTTACTTCAATGGACTGTTTGAAGTTCAACACAGGCGAGACTCAATTTTAAGAAAAAAAAACAATTAAATTTCAAACCCAAAACAAAAAAACAAATCCCAAATATTTACTAAGAAGACTCGATCAAAAGCCTTAATTTGAAGCGGTAAAACTTCAATGGTCAACATAAACTGTTCGATTAAAATTGAACTCGTGATGCTGGTTTAAATTTGGATAAACATCAAATAATAAAATTACTGCGCCACCAAAATACTTACCTAACCTAAAGTTTGAACTATTAATAAATTTAAGATTTTAAATAGTATTTTAAATTAGTATTTACTAAATATTTCTAAAAAAAGTTGCATCCAAACAAATTTTTTATTGTAATCATTACTTCTAAATACTAAAAATAACTTTTCATTCTAAAGACAAGTATTTAATACTTTTAAAAATTACATTCAAACAAGCTTTCGGCTGCAATAATTATTTCTAAATATTCGAAATAAATTATCATTCTAAATATTTTTAATTACTACGTCCAAACAAATATTAGACGGCAATCATTACTTCTAAATACTAAAAAGTAATCATCATTCTAAATACTAATTCTAAATACTCTTAAAATTTCAATTCAAACGTCCCAAAATTTCAACTATTAATAAATTTAAATGTTCAGTTGACACTTTTTTTTTTCTTTTTTTTAATTCAATAGATTAGAAAATTTTAATATCATTTGAGTGTCAGTTTCTTTTTTTTTCTTTTTTTCTTTTTTTTTTTTTTTTTTTTTTTTTGAGTTTATCACTATTAAAGTGAAATTGAGAGCAATGACCTTTTGGTCCTTGAGTTACTCTTCACTTCAAAGAGAAGATTAAACAGAATCATAAGCTCCAATCAAATTTAATCTCTCATCTCAATTCAGGAATATATGCTACTTCTCACTTTCTACATTTTCACTTTAGGAGATAAAAATTAAAAGACAACATCTGAATGAGAATCATAAAGCAAAATAAGGTGAAGCCCAAAACTTGGATGAATTCACACACTAATATCCATTAGACCAACATAATTAAGGGATAATCACAATCAGATTCAGTATAAACTACCTGTATTAGAACACAGAATACCATAAATAATGTGTAATTGCAGCACAAAAAGCTTGGGAAGAAAAAATAACAGACAACAAGAAGGAAAAAAAAAGAAAAAACTTAAAAACCCTATGATGTACATGCACTCAAACAGCCAACATGAAAGGATAGATCAGAAAAGAGCATGTTGGATACAGTCACTCAACAGGTAATGATGGTTGATCATAAATGTATGAATCAAAAAAGCCTTCAGATGAAATTCACTCCTCAATAGTTGTTCACATATAGAAACCAGATTTTACCGTCTCCAGTCTGCTTGGATTGCCTTTCCTGCAATAAATTTCAAAATAAATCGTCTTTCAGCAGGATGCAGAGACAAATTATCGTGGATTCTAATTCTTTGGGTTAAGAAGAATGAGAATGATTATAAGAAAAATGAGTATACGAAGAAAATGATTATTGAAGAAAATGATTACGTGGAAAAGCTACTTGTGATTAGAGTGCACGAAATGAATACGAAAGGAATCATTGCCTGAGTTGTAATTCTGGGGGAACAAAATACTGAGCAAGGGGAGAGTGAAAAGTGATTGAGCATGGAAAATTGAGATTACGAGAAGAATGAATATTAATTATAGGAAAATGATTTTTGGTGGACTAAACGCAGGTAAGACTATATGAGAGGAGAGGAGAGGAGGAAGTGGAGAAAGAAGAAGAAATTAAGTGAGTTGAGGATACAATGTACTTGTTTGGGGATTGATGTTTTAGAGAGAAAAGATTGCAAAAACCTTTTTGAAGATTTGTGTTTAAGAGAGAAGATGTTTATTTTAAATAAAATTTGATATAAAGTTTGATTTGAGATTAGATATGATGTTGGAAAGAAGTTGAGGAGAGGTTGAGGAAGAGTTGAGGAGAAGATCCACTCTTCCTCTTCCTCTCTTCCAAATCCAATCACCTCCAAAGAGAAAAATTATTTCTGTGTAATCATATTATTATTCTCCTTACTCCAAACACCAGCTTATTATTCTCCCTACTCCAAACACCACCCAAGTGTTCTTTTCAAATGGATGCCTAGGACTAGTGAAAAGAATACAGTTGGGACAAAAATCCACATCCAAATGAATGCTTGCATATGTAGCTTTATATCATGATGAGAATTTGTTCAGCATGAATGTCAAAAGTTGCATGAACATAACAAAAAGTAATGTCAATGTTTAATAGCATGCATGCTGCTTACCATTTCCATCTCTTGATCCCTGAAGGGCCTTGCCATTTTTATTTCCTCCTTTGCCACCTGCTTGAACGGGTCTTTGTGTCCGTGGAGACTGCGAGCTAATTTTAGCTACGGGCGACGGTAAAGAATGTCGTCGGTTGAGGTTATTTATTTCACTCTCCTGTCCAAATCTAGGAGATCCTTGTGCTCTCAGTTTCGCCTTCGCAGATTCAGTTGCTGCCATGTAGCTAGGTATGGTCGGACTATGTTGCAACCCATTCTCCATTCGCTCGTGCTTGGCTGGAGTAGAGGCTTTCCTACCAGATTTCGAGTTATCGTTGATGATATAATCTTCCTTGTGGTTCGATTCCCCATTTGATAATGAATTGACCTCATCTTTCGCATAGTTCTCTGTCAAAGGCTTAGTCTCTACAGCAGCCTCATCATCAGCAATGCACTTATCTTTATCACTGCTCTCAACCAAAGGTAGGGGTTCTACAACTGGATCACCATTAGGCACATTAAGTACCTCTTTTATCGGTACCGGCTCAGGAGTTGTTTCTAAATCAGGTTGGACGGGTATAGTTGAGATAGCCTCTTTTTTCATTTTCTCCAAAGAATTACTGTTACCTCTTGCCAAAACGTCACGCCCCATACCATTAGAAGCTTTGTCCAAACTTTCCTTCGGCTTATCAGCATCTGCTTCCACTGGGGCAGAATTCTCAAGGACAGGGTTATGGATCTTTCTCAGACTGCGCTTAACCTTTTCGAGCTCAGACTGAGGATTCTCTTGAACCTGCTCTGCTGCCGAATGAGATGAAACTTTTCTAAAAGTACGTTTGGGTTTCTCAACTTCTGCAGATGATTGGGCAGCAGCATTGTCATTGTTTACAGTGGGAACTCTCCTTGTGCGTTTCGATCTAACAGTATGCGTCTCTCCCGTTTGACCGGTGCTCAGCCTTCTTTGAGATTTAGTCTCAGGAGCTTTTTTTATTTGGGGAATTGGTTTCCAGAATCTAGAACTTGACCAGCGCTCTAACCATTTCAAGGCTGAATTTTCATCTACATTATCAAAATAGATATGCAGAGGTTTTGCTGTTGTAGATGAAGCAAGCTACAAAGGTCATCAAATCACAAATAAATCACATGGAGTACAGACAAAGATAACTGGGAAGCAATTGTCATTATAAACCTTTTTTTTTTCTTGAAACAAGAAACAAACTTTTTATTAAAGGTTTAGGGATATATTAGTAGGGATATGTTAATCAGGTGAACTATGCTCATTTTGGCATATGTGTACCAAAGTGTTTCAAAGAAGGGTTATCCTGACGTAGGCCTGCTTATGACCTAGATCAACTTAAGTTAAATGGAATTTCTATCGTCTTGCTTCTGCTAATAGAAGAAAATATGAAACTTGATACACCTTAAAGTTGTTCATAAGATAGGACGAAAGAGAATTTTTTTTGAGGTCCCGATACTCATTATGTCTAGCATTGAAATAGACTGGGTATTCACCTTATCAATATCGGGATATACTCGTAGAGATAGGTTAACCAGTTGAACTAGGCTCATTTAGCCATATGTTCATTCTTCTTAGTATGTATATTCATTGAGATATGTTAACCAGTTGAACTAGGCTCATGTTGACGTAAGGCTTGTACTAACCACCTCAAGGTTATAGGTTCGATTTCCCCATCCCACATAGTAAATAAAAAAAAACAGAGAGAAAAATGACTAAATGAACATATAAAGAATATGGCTTCAAGACAGTAGACTTATAGGTTTCCCACAGAGAGACAGTAAAAGTGTGACAAAGCATTCATTTTTCACGTTTTAAAGACAATCATAATGACCATTTATATAAGAGAAGTAAAATGTGGAGACATAAACTAGGAAGATCCCTTCTTCAAGCTTAAAAGGGTACTCATTGTTGATTTAACTGATGAACGTTAGTAGAACCACATTGGGAGAACGATGCGATGATAAACTTACCTTGACGGTGAAAGCATTTGCTGAAAGCTTTGCCATTCGTGTAGAGAGACTTGATCCAGCAGGATCCACTAATAGTTGCTCCTGATGTTGAAAATATTAAACATGATGAGGGTAAGGAATACTTGTCAACTGCTCTTCCAAGTAACAATTCAGACATTCATGAGAAAATTACAAGGCCTCTGCCTATATATGTGTGTGTCAACTACTCTTCAAAGTGACGAACAATTGATTGTTCGACGGTCACTTGAGAAGTCTATTTGTCATAAATAAAGTGCATATAAATAGCTAGAGAACACAAACATCGAGTCGAATATGGGATTAAGATGAGTTTTAACACAGTGAGAATTTCAAACAGCAATGTGCTAGATAAAGCTGTATGTTCATAAACAATGTGAAAATCTGAGATACCAAGCTCATAACAAAGGAATTGAAGAAAATGAAAAACTAAAAGAAATTGCAGAGGCCATATGAAATAACTCGGTTGAACTGTACACAAAATAAACATCGATAACAATAGCCGAGTACTTTTCTGCATTACCTGTGCTTGCACTAATCTATACTTGTTTTGAACTTCAAACCCTACATCAGAAAGCCTCACTCTTCTTCCCCGAGCAATAGCCTGAAACTTAACAATTCCAAGCATACAACATAGAGTAGCAACAGCCTGTCTCCTTACCAAGTGACCACGAATGAGTGCCTGCAACCTAATAATACCTTTGAGGGCCCGGAATGCACGGCGAGCCTTCAATCAAAATTTGTGTCAGTAAACTATCTCATACTGACAAATTGAAGGAAATAAATCTAGCATATTAAGCAAGTGTTATTTTCATCAAGTCCCAATAATCATAACTTAGAAGAGGATAGCTCAACAGCCCAGCATCAAAAGATAGTAGTGATAAGTGAAAAGGTGGGCCACAAAGAGCAAATACTATTACCACATTCTAAGAAGTATAATTATAGAAAGCAAAAAAAATGTCACCAAACAACCCCTAAAAGTCGCTAAACCTTAGTTTCAGCCTCCTCTTTACTTACCAGATAACCCCTAAATGCAGCTTGAGTCTTTGTAGCAGCCTCCTCTCTACGGATTCTCTCAGGATCAGACAGTGCATCTTGGCAGGTAGAGCCTTGAATTTCTGCATCTTGATTTCCTGGAACTGATATTGATCTTTCGTTCGACCCATTAGCTGCCTCATTATTGGTAATTTTTGACACCCCTTCGTTCGTATCAATGGTATTTGAGGTTGGTTGTGAAGTTACAGGATGACTAATAACAGAGGTGGCTTCCAATGCCTTGGCAGAAACGAATACTTCCTTCTCATTTCCATTTTTCTACACAGTATCAAAGAAATGTATTAAACAATTGGTACTTCAGTTTAACCCAATTTTCCAAAGACTCCAACAGTGAAATTGAGATTGTCAAGGTTGCATCGGCCGCCATGAAACTGAAAGTACTAGGATAAAAAGTGAAAGTTCAACTCCTCATTCTACTCCAGGTCAGCTGAGCATGAAGCTAACAATCATGATTTAACTTCTAATGTTCCAACAACCATGCACATGTTCGCATAATGATTTTGTTGGACAAATAAATTCACGTTCAGTCGAACAAGGAAGAGGTTAAATGGATACTTCACAATTGAGTAATAGGCTCACAACAAATACGATCAGATGGATCAATCAATAACTCAAGTGAATAACAAAGAACCTTATGAGAAAATTAGAAGCTAGATGCTTATGTAATACTGGGAAACATTAGAGCAATAATAGAGTTAAAAATTACCTCTCTGCCCCTGGAAAGATTAGATTTGGAAGACTTCTTCCCAAACAAAATAGTCTTAATCCATTTCCCCGGTGACTTACCCATTGCTGAAAAGGTTAAACTCTGCAAACATAAAATCTTAGTGAATAATGGAGCAATATCAAATTCTCGATGGTAAGTACGGAACATTCATTTGAACTCTAATTACTCACTCAAACTATACAACATCGTCACTCTAAACATAATTGGGTAGGTACACAGTTGTTATACAATACATATCCTACCAGATCATTCCTTATACTAACATTTCCCCTTCCATGAGCTACCAAATTAAAGCAATAAAAGTTATTCAACCCACTCCCTTCACTTCACTGAACCAGAAAGAAATATCACAGTGACTTTTAGCATTTCTAAGCAACAGATCAAATCCTCCAAATCCAAAAGCTGAAGGACCCATTACAAAACAAAATAAGTTGTCAGGGAAAAGACCAAGGAAACACAAAAAATCAAAGCTCCACAAATCACAATCACAAATAAACACGTCAAACAAAACCCAATTCACATAGATCACATCCTATGAAGAAACAGCAACCCAAAAAGGCATATTCTAAGAAACACCCTGAAAAAAAAAAAAAAAAAAAAAAAGAACGGCAAACAAAATCACCGGCTCTACCAATCACCAAACCAAACAAAACCCCAAAAATAAACACAGCCCAAAAGGCAAACAAAGATGAACACCCACAGCATCAGATCTGAAACCTACCCTAGTAACTCAATGTGCCCACTTTAAAAACCCCTATTCTACCATTCCTGAGAAGAAACAAGATCACCTTAACCCGCAAACCAAGCAGATGAAAAAACAGAGAGAGATCTACGCAGTAGCCATGAAAGTGAACAAAAATGGAATAAAATTTAAAAAAATTAAATGAACAGAGCAAGAAAGGAAATGAAGCGCGAGAATGAGAAATGGGACAGAGAAAATGGAGCTTACAAACTAGGAAAATCATGAACTTGAAAGCTCCACCGATTTTAATTTTTCATTTTGCCCCCTTTTTTCTGTAGCTGCTCTGGATGGATTAGCTTCTTTACTCTGCTCTCATACTGCCATTGGAGAGTTCAAAAAGAATTAATAAATTTACCCATTTCTGAAAAATCTCCTGATAAAGGAAAAAGGAAATTTAAAATATTAAAAACACTAAAATGCGGTTCAGCTCAGAGTAATATCGTGGAGATTTTGTTTTAAACCGTTGGATTGGAACACTTCGGGAGTAGTTTTGATCGGACAGTGGAGATAAATGGAAAAACAGTTGGGTTAATTAAAGAACGGGTGTGGTGAGTGGTCCCCGGGGCAGTTACTTCGGAACAAAGTGTTTGAGGGGCTTCTTTATTCGGAAGCATGGCTGGGAAATTACGATATTAGCCCTTGTAGCGGTTGTTTAAAGCTGACGCGCGTGAGAAGCGCGTGGAGTGTGAAATAGTAGGTGACGGTCACAGACATCGTACACACGACGCGCGTGAGAGTGGCGGGAGGATGTCGGGTTGTGCACGTGGATGTTGGAGGGGATTTGCATGCGGGTGACGCTGGAAGGAACTCGTAAGGTGATTTGAGTAATACTCAGTTTTCTTTTTTTATGAGTTTTGATGGTTTAAAATTAGCTGCTTCTTTTTTTTTGAAAGCTGATTTAAAATTAGTTTATGATTAGAGTGGGGATCACATTCATCTTTAAAATGTATATTTAATTAATATCGAAATATAATTTAATATTTATCTTACCTTAAAAATCTTTTGGCGCATAGTGATACTATTGAACTACTGTTTTTTCACCGACACAAATAATTAAATTTTTTTTTAAATAAAGTTTGATGTTTCTTAGATTTAGGTTTTTAAATCTGCTCGGATGTTTGGTACGAATATTTTGACTAGTATTAACCGAATACTCCTAAAAAAAATAGATTCAAATGAAATTTTGATTGCAATTATGATTTATAAATATTCAAAATAAATTTCAATTCTAAATATTAATGTCAAATACTCTTAAAATTTATATCCAAACAATATTTTTTACTAGAATCATTATTATTTACAAATTTTAAATATTCTTAAAAAATACATCTCGACAAGTTTTTAAATGCAATCATTACTTCTAAATATTCAAAATAAATACTCATTCTAAATACTCAAAATAAATACTTATTCTAAATATACTTAAAATCTCAGTCCAAACATCCCTCCAAATTTATTTCATCTACGAAAACAAAAGGTTTAATATTTCCATTTTTAAGTTTCCGTTAAAATTACCAATGAATAGATAACTTCATTGTAGTCCTTTACTCAACAAGGTGGATAGCCTCTAATTACCCCTTATTTAACCTTGTAACTATGAGCAACAAATTTAAATAATTACCTCTTCAAATATCATTGAATAAAAAATTATATGAAAATTTTTTAGAGAATTATAGTATAAGATTTAACAAATGTCACTTTTCTCAATTATTAGTGTCCCTATGGAAGTAAATTATTTCTATATGTTTGTTGAATTCTAAAATCATATTAAATGATATGACGTTATAATTTCAAATCAATCAGTGATCAAACGCGAGCAGTTCACATATTCAAAACATAATATTATATTTCAACTCAATTATATTTTCTATCATGAAATATAAGTTTTTTTTATTTAAAAAAATCAAAGAAAATTTGAGTTTATTGCTTGCTCTTGCTCACTTAGAATATTGAAAGTTTGATTTGCAAAGAAAACAAAAAACATTCAAGTAATATAATTGGGAATTGATGGTGGTGTTTGTTGCAAGTCAATAATTGCAAATAAGATCTACAAAACTTGGTTATGTTTTGGTTGGTGGGGGAGAATCTACATACTTCAACATAATTGAAAATTTTGTGCATGGGTTTTTTTTTTTATATATATAATTATTGCTAAATGAAAAAGAGTTGTTGTGGTTGAATAAATCATTGGAAAGACATAGTTATTGAAAGAATGTTTGTTGAGATAATTAATCAAAGATTAGTGAAAATAAAGTATTTGGATTAGGAAGAAATATGACAATTATATGCATCTAATCAAGTATACTTTAGTTCTAACTACCATGATATGATTTGGTTGTTTGACTTTTTTTTTTTTGAAAGTTTTGACTGAATAATTAAGTTAGGTGCATGTGTTTTAAAACAATCATGTTTGTTGACCTAATATTGACAATGTCATCTACTGTTAAATCTTACAATGTAGTTTACATCTTAATTCTATTGATTATTGTGTATGAATGTAGTGTTACAAATTGTATCTTTGTACTTTAGACACAAATTCAATTTGAGTTTGTAGTTTAATTAAAAAAATAATATTGTTACAAACTAAAGAGGAAGAAAAAACAAAGTTCATAGGCTTTTTTTTTTTTTAATATAGCTTAGTCCCAAAACAGTATTGATAACCGTCTCTTAACTATGACGAAAGTTCATCTTGGCCCTTCAACTTTTAAAAGTTCATTTTTTTTATATTCGAATTATCATTTTTGTTTCATTTTAGTTTTTGAATTTTGTAATGTTCAATTTTAGTCTTTGAAGTATCTAAAAATTTTAAAAATAGCTAGTTCTTAGGTTAAAAAAAAATCTTAACTCAATACAACCAAACTCATTGTATACTCTACTCTCGATCAAATCATTAAAATTAATAATTTAAATTTGAAATTGGTTGAATTATATCAAAAAATGAATTAAAAAAATGGACAAATTCAATTGTTTTTGAATTTTCTGAAACCAAACCATCTCAATTATGTACAATATGTAGAATTTTATTAAACTAAGAAAAGAAACCGTTAAGAGGGGGAGAGCAGGAGCTGAACGTGGACTGTCAGTTTGTGTCGGACCAACGTAAACTCCTCCTATCTTATCCTCCACTCCTTTTGGGCCAACTTCCAAAGGCCCACTGGGCGGGCCCATTCCATCAGCGCGTGCCATTCACGTGTTCCCTTTATTTACAAGCCATTGCGAACGGAAGAAACGCAGCAACCAGAATTTGGAAATCCAAACGAAATCCGTCGAAACGCAACACGCCGACACTTTGAATTCGAAACGCAACAAACAAGAAAAATTTCATTTTGCGATCCAGAATTATATGCTTCGAATGAAATAAAATAAGAAAAAAATTAATAAATGTTTGTTGAAATGTCACTATCCTAAGTCCGAACTATGTAGTAAAGTGGTCAGCTGTATATATTATTTGTGTGAGACAAGACACAACCAAACCTCTTCAAGATGCTACCAATCCAAAACATTACTTTTGTGTTTGCATTTGCCACTTTTTATTTCCTCATGGATCAGTCTCTCTCTCTCTCTCTCTCTCTCTCTCTCTTCTTCTTCTTCTTTTCTTTTCTTCTTTTCTCTTTTTTTTTTTTTTTTTTTTTGTTAGAAATGAATTGAATGGAGAGAAGAGGAATCAAAGAGTTAGGTGAAACTAAAAATAAAACTACGATGATGCATGTTCAAAGTAAACATTATCACTATAATGTGTAGATTCAAGTTGAGTTGTCATATTTATCAAGTGATTATATCCTCGAACATTAATGCTTCAAGTGTAGGACAAAGACTTCGGCGCTCGAGGACAAAAACTTGTGTCAAGTGTACTAATTTGGATGCGAGCTACACAAATTGATTATTGTGTATTCTCAAGAGAAGACGAGTTAGTCGAGTATAATTGTTAGGAATAAATATATATTTGAGATATTGTTTGTGATTGGTTAGATTTAGCATTATAAGGATGTTGTTATATATTATTTAGGATTTGTTAGAAAATCTTTAGAAATTTGATATTTCATGTTATACTATATATATATGTAGAAAATTAGAGGGTTTAGGTATTTCTCAAAATTTATCATGGTAGCAGAGACATGTCACAATTTATCATGTACTAGAGCCATGTCTTTCCAAATTTATTAATAATAGTGTCGTTGCGAAAATATGTTATATCGAGTGAATGGCTTAGTGGAACTTTGTTCGAGTGGAAGATTTTCAAAATGAAAACAAATTAGACGTCCATAATATACAATATTATCATTACAATATAGAGATTGAATTGAGTTGCCATCCTTATCAAATACTAATTTATATAAACTACTGTGTAAGTAGAAACGAAATTACAAATTCAAATCTCCTAAGTATTGAATTAAATAAAAAAAAAATTAAACCATGTCTAGTAATTACATTTTCCCATTACTAAAACAATGGAGAATCTCCCAAATCAAACGAGGACACAATTAATCACATCCCACGGTTGTCGAATTACTTGTCGTCCCCATCCTCGTTTTCCTCAATCACTCCAACATTGCTCAAAAGCTCGTCCCACATATCCATTTCATTTACTCACCATTGTCGTGGTCGACGTTAACTCAAGCAACGGCGGTTCACCTCCCGTTAACGACTTAATCACATCGCCGCGGCCACCACTACCCGAGCCAATGATCGACGTAAGAGCAGCAGCGAGGGCAGATTGGAAACTCGGGTCCGCCGTGATAGCCTTGGTGGTGGCGGTGATCGTGTCAGGCAATGATTTGGCGGCGGAACCAATAACATTGTGGTGATTAAGATTATGATTTCGCTGTTGACGTTGGAAGTAACTTTGGTAGACATTATTAGCCGTTATGAGATTGCTATTTCTGTTAGTGTAACTAATAAATTCGTTATTATTCCACGACAGCACGTTGTTTCTAGAAGATCCGAAATTGAGGTGGTTGGTAAAAGGATACCGAGAATTGGTAAAAGTAGCTGTGGCGAATTTACCAAAATGGGTCGAGGAATTTGAGGAGGAGGAATGATTTGAAGTGAGGTCTAGAGTGATGGTAGGGTTAGTTTGGGAAGTGGAGGGAATTATTAAAGGGTTATTCGGTAAATAAAAATTGGGCTTGGAAGTAAAGTTTAGGCCGTGGAGATTTGCAGCTGTGGAGGAGGAGCCGGAGAGGAGCATGGAGGCGGCGGCGGAGGTGGTGGAGGCCATGGCGGTGGCGGAAACCGATAGTTGGTGGTTATGGGTTCCTTCGTAAGTGGTGATTAAGATCGACATGTCGTCTGCGCTTCTCTGGACTTGTTTTCGAACCGGACATGTCGTCGATCCTGTGCAACGGTAATATGCTCGCGGACACGGGTTTCCTTTTGCTATCTTTTGTCCATATTTTCTCCATTGACATCCGTCGTTCATCTGTACATAAGAAAGTAATAATAATTGTAATGTTATTAGTTAAATCAACCATCAAAATTTTCATATACTATTCATCCATATGGTTTAATAATTGATTTTAATATCGTAGTAGTTAAGCCAGTCTGGTATAGAGTTAATTAGAGTTACTAACCGTGGCAGTCTCACATCGAGCTCTAACGCAAACCCTAGCCCGCTTAGGTGGATTTTGCAGTGTAACATCATCATTGTCACTTCTCATCGTCTTCGCCCCTTTACTCGGCGACCAACTCCTCTCTCCGGCCTCCTCCTCCTTCGTCTCGAGATCAAATCTATTTGCCACATGACTCTGATTCGGATAAACAACCGTCGATTCGCCTTCGAATTTGCAACTCAAACCAAGAGATAAACTCCCTTTAGCGCATTCTTCGTCTTGGTCGCCGATAATCTCTCGACCTTGGGAACTCTTCTTGTTCTTCTCCACAGCTGGAAGCTGCCTCCCCAGCGTCAACACGAGCTCGGTTTCGTCCGGTTGGGTCCGATCGACGCCGTTGTTCGACTTGACGTCGCCTTTTGGTGGTAGTTTATTTGATTCACGTTCGGCAATGCCGATATATTGCATTCGTAAGGCTTGGTAATCCTTCATGATTTTAGTTAAACTCGTTTTTAACCTCTCGTTTTCTTCTCTCGCTTCCCCCATTTCCGCTCGGGCAGATTCCATGAGTTGATCTTCCTGTTTAACAAACACACGGAATCAATTTTATTTATTTTCTAAATTAAATTATGCTTGATCAATAAATCCAACTATTTAATTAAGCTTTTGTAATTAATTAAATTGATAAACTCAAACCAGACACCTGATGATATATTTTGGATAAATATATATTTTCCCTACTAATTGATTAGGTTATAATTTGTAAGAATTAAGGGTAAGAGATAATATGGTCAGTTTACTTCTACAAATTAAATGAGAAAATCTTTTTTATAATATACATTTTTGTTGAGAAATGTATAACAAATATATATATATATATATATATACACAATTATTTTATAAAAATAATATAACAATATTCATTGATACTCCTGGCTTTTTTTTAAGTGATTATGTTTGTGGTTAATTTTCTAAATTTTTTTTTAATTCAGAAAAATAAATGAAAAGAATGAAAAAAACACAATTTTTTTGGTTAGCAACCTGCATTAACTTCTTTTATCTTTCTGTTTCATGGGTTTTTTTAACATAATTTACTCCCCATCTTATAATTAATCACCCAAATGAATAAACCATAACTAATTAACTCGGATAAAGTTAATCAAGTTGAAAAGAATGACAACCCTACTCGAATCTCCATATTAATATGATATGGTTCACTTTGGACTTACACCTTCTTGACTTTATCTTTTGTTTGATTACTCAAAGGACCTCATATCAATAGAGATGTTAGCCTCCCTTATAAACCCATAATCTCTACCTCTCATCTAATCAACGCAGATACTTTGTTTGCATCTCAACCCAAGCACAGTATTAGATTTGACATCGATCCATCACAAAACCAATTGATATCGAGAGAAATAACTCGCATATCATATAAATATATTAAAATAACCAGACATTATCAACGTGAGACAAATATCAGAAGGTAAAGTATCTTCAACCAATCGAAGTCAAAGTAAGATCCCATCCGGAAAACACAAATCTAAATTTCTCAAAAACACAAAATTCCAAACCATTTATTTTAGATCTCTTACTTAAAACCTCACGTTTAAACATGCATATAAAAAACACCCTTTAAAGTTTTTAAAGATTGAAAAAACACATGTAAAATACTCGATAGAGAAATCAAACAGTACCTTAACGACGAGATGTTGTTTCGAGGGAGAGTCTCCATCCCCGACGAGCTTCTCGATCTTGACGACCGGCCGTGGACGACCAAAAGCAGCAGCCTCCATGAAAAGACCAATTTAGACTCTTTTTTTTTTTTTTTTTTTTTTTGGTTTTTATCCACAGAAATAGAGGATTATTGTATATTTGAATGAGGTTGTAAATTAAAATAGAGATATATAAAGAAAACAAATTAAGGAGAAAGGAGGCAGAATTTGACTAAGCCATAACACAATTGTCATTGCTAATTTACATGAATTTTCGTACTTTTATATGCCCATTTTCAACGCATCCCTTTCTTCATTAAATATCAAACCCCTCAACTTGCTATTAATATTATTAATTTTATTTCATAATTCCGACGTAGAGAAGATTTTATTTTAATTCCCTAATTAAAAAATAAATAAAAATTAACCAAGAAAAGTCAACTCTTTGGATAAAATGTACCCTATATCTTATTTCTTTCATGTCATCCATATTTTCACCTTTTCTTCTCCGACAGGTAATGAATATGAGAGTACTCAAAAAAATTAAAATAATAATAATAAATAATGAATATGAGAAACAAGTTACGCCTGTGACGCAGGTTCGATTCGTGAAATCGGTATTAGCTCTCAATTTATTTGAGAGTAGTAGACGCCCTATATGTAGGGCTTGTTATCCCCTCCTCAATTTGTACTAAAATAAAATAAAAAAAATTCAGTTACCACATTTTTTTTAACCCATCTATTTTTAAATTATTCTTCATAAGAAATAATGAAGAAAAGATACATGGTTACAGATACTCACTTTATAGTTGTTTGTCCCATATTAAAAATATGAGAATTTTTCAATACATGTATAAGATAACATGAGCTACCCCTCTCGTAACTAATTGATTTTGAAATAGATATATTCATACTTTTTAATTTACATTTTAAAAAAAATACCTAAATGGTTAATTAATAGGTCAAAATAATTATAGTTTCTTGAAAAACCCAAGCATTTTTGTAGATGATGCATACAATTTTGTTCAACTTTGTGGATTTAATTTAATTACCAAAATACATGGAGGAAAATAAAATAGAAAATTGAAGTCGGCCGTCAAAATTCAATGGCCATAGGTCAAATTCATACACTAATTAAATAGACTTTTTGGGAGGATTGTGACGACATTTATGAATAATAATTTATGAAAATCTTTTTTTTATTATTATTATTATTTAGATTACAACAATTGATCAGGTAGGGTATAACCCGTGACTTTATAATTTTTGGATATGCATTGATGTTACTGTCCTGCTACCCTTTTAGCATGAAAATTAAATGTTCAACTTCAAATAAATTAAAATTTTAAAATAATGGCATACTCCCGACGTTTTTGCTAATTACTGTACTTTCAAATTAATATTTATCAGAATTAACCTTGGTTAAAATCAATGAAAAATTGGTTCGTTGTAACATACTTGTCTTTGTAATTATTTTGAATATGGTTAATTTAATAAGTCTTATCCTGTTATTTATTTGGCTTGCTTTCATTTATTAATTAGAAATATATTAGTTTTTTTTTTAGATACAACAATTTCAAAATTCAACAACATGATCTCATGATTTTACGTATTTTGTTTAACGCCTATAATTTCATTAATTAAGATAAAATTATAATCAATTTACTTTTGAAAAATTCAACCATCAAAATGTAGAATGTTTTCAACTCATGATCAATTTATAGACACACTTTTAATATTTTGATAGAAAAAATCGAGTGGGCATGTAACACTATAATTTTTTAAGCAAACTCGTAAAAAGTTACTGTCTAATTAGATAAGACTATCGTATAACTACTAAGTCAACCATTTAATTATCACTTAATAATTCAAATAAATTTGTGTTACTACTGATAGAGTAGATATTAATGTATCACTCTGAATTATGTTGGTTTTGAAAAAAAAAAAAACGTATCTTTTTATAGCAAGAGATGAGTATTTTTCAAAAAATAATATTAATAAAATTCAAACTTGAACAAGTTGTTATTTATTAGACTTGTTTGTCTCAAAGCTGACCTGTCACCTGACCCCTTGGAGAGGTTTTCAGCCACTTGATTATTTACCAAAAGAAAATAAAAATAAAACTAAAATCAACGCTTGTATTTTAATAACAATATGCTTGGAAAAAATAAACCCACCAATAATATCATAAATAGTTTTCAATTATTTTTCCATATAAGCAATCCCTACCATTTAAGAATTGTTCTCAGAATATCCATAATTTGTTTTCATATGAGAATTCAACCGATAACTTGAGATGTATGTCTTTTGACTTATTATATTTTATTGAGAAATATTTAAGTCATATCAAGACATGATCTAAATATTAATGTCTACACATGTACATAATATCTGTGAGAATCTCATAATATCCCACATGTGTAAGAAGTGGAGTCCTTCAACCATATATAACACAAGGTGAGCTACTTCTCTCATTCTCGATTGATTTTGAGATGAATTACCACATTTTCTAAGTTTATAATTTCTTTTTTGTTGTTAAATTGCGGTTTATAGTTGATTTGCTATATTTTGACTTGTTAATCTTGTTGGATATAAGAACGGTCTCTTGATATATCTGGATTGGTGATTGATTTATTGATCTTCTTGAATGCTTATATTGAAAAATGTGATGTGTTATTTGTATTTTAACTTCGCTTGTTTATGGAATTTTTGAAATTTAAAAGATTGTTTCATTTGTAGACATTATGAGTCTTGCAAGTGTGAATTCTTGTTAGAATTTTATTTATTCATAAAATGAATAATGGCTTTGTTATATAGTTGAAAATTTTATAAAACTAGTCAAATTTATTTTTTTAAAAAATTTAACAAAATATAGTCATCTGTATTAGTGAGTATTTTTCATTTATATTAATGAATATTTATTATAATATTGATATTAATGTATATTTATAATATAATATACTACTATTAACGAGTATTTTTAATACAATATTAAAACGATAATAATGACTATAAATTTAACTATTAAAAAATTTGTTCATATTTATAATTAGATGGTTTTCCAACCGGGGATTTTCATGAATGTTTAAAATTTTAATTATATTTATAATTATTTTGTGAAAATAGCACATGTACCATAATTTTTCAATTCCAAATAAACCAACTTTCATCAAATTTAATTTTGTAAAAAATGAATTATAATGGACTCAAAACTTAGTTTAACTTCTGCCACTAAATTTGGGTTAATTATAAGTTACAATTTGTAATTGACCAAAACTTCTCATTCAATGTTTGCAATTTGATACGTACATAATTATTTGCATACGGAATTAGTTTCGTTAATTGAGGAGACGTGTGTCTGTTGACGTTGAGGATCTTATTATTCGTATTACAAAAATAGAGAGTCCTCCAAACATTTATAAGATTATTATTCGTTAATTGATGTTCATATTTTCTTTCAATGTCGATTCCTAGTCACGAACATTATACTTTACATGCAGTTTATATAATTTCCCTTGGACAACTTGATGAGATTGGGATAATAGATAGCTTTGGATCTTAATTAAAAAATAATTCACAAATTAATGCAGCCCAGTTGTTTAATTCTATAATCTTAATTCTGAAGCAACGTGAAAAGAAGTTACTAAACAAAATGGAACGAATTATGTGTTGAATTTTGTTCTCTTTTAAACGAATATAATACTTGACAATATGCTTATTTATTTATTGAACACGCGTTAATATTTTTTTTCTATCATATTTGTAAGATCTAACATGTTTATTGAGTTGGAAGTAATTTAGTTTAACACCATGTGACGAGATTG
>JBBMEG010000005.1:8866688-8942931 GCA_037832605.1 Cyclanthera cordifolia | reverse complement strand
AAAAAAAAAAAAAAAAAAGAAAAAAAAAAAAAAAAAAAAAAAAAAAAAAAAAAAAAAAAAAAAAAAAAAAAAAAAAACCAACAACAACAACAACATCATGTTGAAGTCTATCGAACCGAATAGGATATCTAATGATTTTTTTTTATTTTGGTCTGCGTTCATCCAATGCGACGATTTATTTTGAATGATTTTACAGAAAAAATGGTAATGAAAACTCGTTTGTATAAGATTTTTAATGAATGATTATAAAATTCCGTTTATAAAATTTCCACGAACACTCAAAACAAACATCGGTAGTATTTAGTTTTGCAAATGTTTAGGGAATTTTGTATGTGTAGAAAAAAAAAAAGGAAAATTAACAAAATTCTGAAAATATTTTATGTATAACAACAAAATTGATTATCGAGTTTGCGCGGATAGTTTCAAATAATAGTTTAATTTTCACCGAAACTTTTCGCAATTCAATTAATAGATTCAATTAATTCGTTGATCATCTTTAATCAATTTATTGAGAAGTTAAGAAAAAAAATTAAAAAAAATTAATGAAAATTTGCTACATATATAAATCATTTAAAAAAATATATATATATTTAAAATAGATAAATAGAAAGTTAGAAATTTCTCAAAACTTTAGCCATTATTTCATTATTATATTTTAAATCAAATACTTTAATATGTGTTAAGCTTTTCAATTCTTGAGATAAAACAAATAATCTTGCATTTAAAAAATAAAACACAAGTAATGTTGGTTTTGAAACATAGAAATCATATAAAAATAAAAAGAATTTTACCCTTTATTTTTTATTGAAAAAGAAAAATGAAGAAGCAAGAAGACAAGTGGGTCTCATCGGGAAACTATTTAATAAGTACAATAATCCACAGCTTCATTATTTCCAAAAGGATAAAAAAAAAAAAAAAAAACAATAATACCAAACTTATTTAGAAAATAGTAATAATAACGCAAAACTTGTCATTTATATAAATTAAGCTAAAATTTGCAAAAATAAGTTAAATAAGCTTAGCTATTCTCACAACCGTTGATCTAAAAAAAAAAAGCCAACCTATCAATTATAAAATTAAAATGAAATTGAGAATGCAATCAGTTTGTTTTCAAAATATTATGTGAATTCAAGTATGCTAACTAATTCAATAAACATAAAAAAGGGAGAGTGGTTATTACTTTTTTGTGTTAATCTATTCATATTTTAATTTAAGACACGTGCCTAAGATTTTTTTTTATTATTATTTATTTTTTTGTGCTTAAAAATATCACAAATCATAGGAATTAAAAAAAATAATGAAATTTTGTTCTAGATAGCAAATTATAACTCTTCTTTTTTAAATACAATTTTTTTTAAAAAAAAAAATCAACATTTTTATCTCTAAAATACTAATTTCGAAATGATTATTTCATATTTTTAAATTATTTTATTTTTTTCTTCCTCCTCGACTCTCATCGATCTCAAAATCCAATCCCCCATGTAATTGATTCTCTGTTGATATAAAACTGTTTATATATATTTATTTATTTATTTCTTCTTTCGAGCAGGTAAATGTAACCTATTCTTTGGTCCAGTTAAATGTTAGAATTTACGAGAATACGAAGCATTAAATACATGTTAATTATCGAGAGAAATTGCACAAAAGACTTTTAAATTATCGAGAGAAATTGCACAAACCACTTTTAAAATATAGTGTTTGTAATAATTAAGTTCTTAAACTTTTAATTTGAGTAACCATCCCTCATAAAGTTTGAAAAATATTGCAATTAACAAATTTAAGTTAATTTTAAGAGACTTTCGCATGCATGAAGTGCGTAAAATTGTCACTAAAGTATTTAGTTTTTCTTTTGTCTCTCCGATAACTAGAAAAATTATAACTTCTTATCTATGCAAAATTTGTAAAATAATGGATTTAAATGTGTGTATATTGGTTAACTAATAGATCTTTTCATTATCATAATAATTTCCTCAAGAAGATTTTTAAAAATATGATTAATTATTATAAAAAAACCGATTTTTTTTTCTTGACATCAAATATCATTAATTATTAATATAAAAGTAGAAAGTTATAAACGCTACAACTAACCGTAACTCAACAAAAAAATAAATCAACAGTTAACAATTTTATTAAAAAGAATTATCCATAAAGATTCTTCTTTAATATTTTTAATTCAATTTTTTTAATTTTAAAATTTTATTGAGAAAATATTGAAAAATTCAATTAATTAACAAATATATAAAATTAAAAAACTCATTAGTTTATAAAATTAAATTTCTCTAGTAATAAACTTTTATAGAAACAAAAGAAATATTAAATATTTTTTGAACAATTTTACCTGTGAAAATTTCTTAAAATTAACTAAAAATGTTAAGTGTAATACTTTTCAAATTTTAGAAGAGGTAATTACTCGAATTGAAAGTTTAAGGACTTAATTGTTACAAACACCAAATTTTAAGAATGGTTTGTGCAATTTCCTCTTAATTATTTAAGTGTAATAACATTTAATGATAAAGAGAAAAAAGCAAATTTTTAGTTAAAATTATATACAAAATTTCGCTGAACAAAGTTAATTTTGATAAACATATTATTAATTGAAAATAATTAAATAATATAAACATCTATCTCAAAACCAATTAGAATGAGAAAATACTACCAAATATCTATTTGAATTTAAAATGAACTTCAATATCATGTTAAATAAGATAAACATTCATCTCAAAATTAATTAGTAATGATAAAAATAATAGGATATTTCTTCTTCTTTGTAATGATCCTCAACAAAAAAAGAAATATATACATATATATATATACACACACACATGTACATATATATATACACACACATGTACATATATATATATATATATACACACACACAGATACATACAGGCAGACTGAACACTTTTTCACTTTAAAGATAAAAATCAAAGAATATCAGAACCAGAATCATAAGTAAAGTAAGAGAAACCCAAGGAAGAAAAGAAAACATTTTTATTCTAGAAAAAGGAAGCTTGAAGTATAAACAAACAGGTTCCAAAAACTTGGATGAATTCACACACTAATATCCATGAGATCAACATAATTAAGGTGCCATTAAACAATATAATCACAATCAGATACAGTATAAACAAACAAACTGTAGTAGAACAGTGTACCCTTAAATAATGTGTATTGCAGCACAAAAGAAACTTGGGGAGAAGAAAAAAGAACATGAAAATCTTGAAAACCTATGATGTACATGCAATCAAACAACCAAGATGAATGGACAACAATTAGAAAAGACCATACTGCCCTCAGCAATCCTCCCTTGAAGAAGATGAACCCAGTCACTAAATAAGGGATGGTTGATCATAATTGTATGGATCATCTAGAAACCCAATTTTACCTTCTCCAATCTGCTTGGATTACCTTCCCTACAATAAATTTCAAAAGATATGGTGTTTCAGCAGTATGCAGTGACAAAATTGTCTTAGATTCTAAGCGGGTGTTTGGTCCTCGTTTAGGATGGGTTAAGTAGGTTATAATAACCCAACTGGTGTTTGAGCTACCGGTTATAGTAACGATGAGTTAGCCCAATATCCCTCATCCCAACTATAACGACCCATAGCCATATTATAATATTTTTTACTATACTAACTTACACCTCAAACACAAATTAACAGAACACTTGTTGTAATAACATACATATTATAATAACTTACCCGTTGTCTCAAACGCAACCTAAATGCCCTTTTCACATGGATGTCGAGATTAGTGGGAAAAGAATGTCAAGTTTCATGTTGATATATGGCTTGGAACTATGTAATTGAGTTTGTGTTTTCATATTTGGGCTTTTATGTATAAAGATCATATGTTTGTATTAAGATTTTATGAGAGTGCACTATATAAAATTTCTTAAAACCCTAGCCCCAGTTTGATTGAGATTTTGTACTCTTACACTCCTAATAAAGTTATTCTCTCATCTACTTGTGGACGTAACTAACACGTTGTCTGTAAACCACGAGAATCTTATGTCTTGTCTTGCCCTTTTTTTATTGTTTTTCTTTGATTGTTGTTTTGATTTCATAATACTTCATATGTGGGAGGGAACTCCAAATCGATATAAATGCTAAGCTTTCATATGAAACTTCATAAGATGATGGGGGTTTGTTTAACATGAAGGCCAAAAGTTGTATGAATATAAGGAAAAGTAATGTTTAGATAGAACAGCATGCTTACCATTCCCATCTCTTGATCCCAGAAGTGCCTTGTCATTTTTAATTCCGCCTTTGCCACCTGCTTGAACAAGTCTTTGTGTTCGTGGAGACTGCGAGCTAATTTTAGCATTAGCAGGCGATGGTAAGGAATGTCGTCGATTGAGGTTACTTTTTTCACTCTCCTGTCCAAATCTCGGTGATCCTTGTGCTCTAAGTTTGGCCTTTGCAGATTCAGTTGCTGCCATGTAGCTAGGTACAGTTGGACTGTGTTGCAAGCCATTTTCCACTCGCTCTTGTTTGGCTGGAGTAGAAGCTTTCCTCCCAGATTTTGAATTCTCGTTGTTAGCATAATTTTCCTTGTGGTTGGATTCCCCGTTCGACAATGGGCTGATCTCATCGTCAGGGTAATACTCTGTAGAAAGCTTAGTTTCAACAGCAGCCTCATCACCAGAAATGCTCTTATCTCTATCATCGTTCTGCATCAAAGGCTGTGATTCTACAACTGGATCACCATTAGGTACATTAACTGACTCTTTTATCGGTACTGGCTCCGGCGTTGTTTCTAAATCAGGCTGGACAAGTATCACTGAGATTGCCTCTTTTTTCATCTTCTCAGAAGAATTACTAGTACCTCTTGCCAAAACATCACGACCTAGACCATTAGAAACCTTGTCTGAACTTTCCTTGGGCTTCTCAGCATCTGCTTCCGCTGGGGCAGAATTCTCAAGGACAGGGACAGGGTTATGGACCTTTCTCAGACTGCGCTTGACCTTTTCGAGCTCTATCTGAGGATTCTCCTGAACCTGCTCGGCTGCTGAGTGACTCGAAACTTTCCTAAAAGTACGTTTCGGTTTCTCAACTTCTGCAGATGATTGGAAAGCAGCACTGTCATTGTTTACCGTGGGAACTCTCCTCGTGCGTTTTGATCTACCCGTCTGTGCCTCTCCCGTTTGACCAGTGCTCAACCTTCTTTGAGATTTAACATCTGGAGCTTTTTTTACTTGGGGAATTGGTTTCCAAAATCTAGAATTTGACCAACGCTCTAGCCATTTTAAGGCTGCATTTTCATCTCCATTATCAAAATAGATTTGCAGAGGTTTGGCAATTGTAGATGAAGCAAGCTACAAGAACAACACGCAAATAAGATCATATAGGGTACAGATCATTCTAATGACAATCGTTTGATCCCTCCTTCAGGCTTAAAAGAATTCTTCTCAATGCTGGTTTAACCGATGAACATTAGTAAACCACGTCGAATGATGAGATGGAAAACTTACCTTGATAGTGAAAGTGTTTGCTGAAAGCTTTGAAATTTGTGTAGAGAGACTTGAACCAGCAGGATCCACTAATGGTTGCTCCTGATGTTAAAATAAAATTGAAAATGAGTAGAGATAAATTTCTCAACTGCTTTTCCAACAAACAATACTGACATACATAAGAGATTTACAAGGCTTCTGTCCATCAGTGTATGAATAACTTAACTTCAAATATGCAATGAATTGATTATTGTACTGTCACATGGGAAGTTTATTTCCCATAAATAAAGTCTATAGACATAGCTAGACAACATGTAGAGCGCAACAAATTTGGGATTAAGATGATGTTTAAGATAAGGCAAAATTTAAACAGAAAGGTGCTAGTAGAGGTGTATGTTCAAACACAATTCGAAAATCTTCGACACTAAGCTTTTAAAACGGAGTGTGAAATTAAGTTCATTGCAAAGAAATTGGAGGAAATGGAAAACTAAAAGAAATTGCAGAGACAATATGAAATTATTTTGTTAATCACTACAAGGTTGATAACAATAGCAGAGTAAACGTCTATATTACCTGTGGCAGCACTAATCTACATTTGTTTTGCACTTCAAACCCAACATCCGAAAGCCTCACTTTTCTTCCCCGAGCGATGGCTTGAAACTTAACAATTCCAACCATGCAACAGAGAGTAGCAACAGCCTGTCTCCTGACCAAGTGACCACGAATAAGCGCCTGCAACCTAATAATACCTTTGAGGGCTCGGAATGCTCGGCGAGCCTTCAACCAGAATTTGTGTCAGTAAAAGGTCTCAATGCTTCCAATCAGACAAAATAAATCTTGCATGTCTCAAACCAGACAACATACAAGTATAAGTAACCATTAAGCCTCTTGCCTCTTACAATAAGAAATAAGCACTGTTTCATCGTGCACGAATAATCACAACTTTAAAGGGGACGAGCTCCAACATCAAAAGACAAAAACGGAAGTTTGGCTAAGACAAGCAAATGGTATTGGTACACGACAAAGGGTGCAACTTTAGAAAGAAACAAAAATGATACCAAATAACATCTAAAAGAAGCTAGAACCTTAGTTTCAAAATTCTCTTGACTTACCAAATAACCCCTAAAAGCAGCTTGAGCCTTAGTTGCAGCCTCCTCTTCTCGGATTCTCTCAGGATCGCATGGTGCATCTTGGAAGGTAGATCCCTGAATTTCTGCATCTTGATTTCCTGGAATTGATATTGATCTTTCATGCAACATGTTAGCTACCTCACTGTTGGTGATTTTCGATACCCCTTCGATTGATTCAATGGAATTTGGCTGTGAAGCTACCGAATGGCTAATTACAGAAGTAGCCTCTGATGCCTTAGCAGAAACCAATACTTCTTTCTGATTTCCATTTTTCTGCACAGCATCACAGAAAGAGGTATTAAATATTTGGTAATTCAGTTCAGCCTAGTTTTCCAAAGACATCGTCAACATTGAGATTATTGAGGTTGAATCATAAGCAATGAAACTGAAAGTACGTGGACGTTGGATAAAAAGTGAAACATCAACTCATCTTCTCAATCAACATGTAGCTAACAAAAATAGTTTAACTTCTTATGTCCCAACAACGGTGCACATACTTGCATAATATTTTTTTAGTGGACAAGTTTCCAAAAGTTCACTTTTAATAGAATGGGAAGAGATTAAATAGATAGTTTACAATTGAGATACATGCTCACAATAAATACAACCAAATGTAGATGGATCTATAGCTCAAGTGAATAACAGGGAACCTTAAAAAATTGGCAGTTAGATGTTTATGTTATACCTACAGTAAACATCTGTACAATATTATAATCAAAATTACCTCTCTACTCTTAGAAAGATTAGATTTGGAAGACTTTTTTCCAAACAAGATAGTCTTAATCCATTTCCCCGGCGACTTCCCCATTGCTGAAATGGTTAAACTCTGCAAACATAAAATCTTAATGAACAATGTAGCAATTACAAATTCTCAATTACAAATTCGAAACATTAAAAGCTTCAAGTCATTTAATTAAACTAAGAAAACTCCAATAACTCACTCAAACTTCTAAAGATCAGCACAGTAAACATAATTTGGTAAGCACTACAATTGATATACAGTACAAATTCTACAAGATTATCCCTATAGCTAACATTTCCCCTTAAATGAACTACGAAATCAAAAGGCAGCACAAAGTCTTTTAATCATCCCAGAATCCTAGCCATTGATCTCACTTCACTGCACCGGCCCATAAAGAAATTACACAGTGACCTCAAGCATTTCTAAGAAAAAAAATCAAATAATCCAAATCCAAACCCTCAAAGGGTCAAAAAGCTCATTGACCCATCATAGAACAGAACGAGCTGTCGAGAAAACACCAATCACAATCACAGATGAGCATATCAAACAAACCCCAATTCACATAGATCATGAACAATGAAGAACCGGCAACCCCAAAAGCAACATTCTAAGAAAACCCATGAAGAAAACACAAACAAACCCCACCGACAACATCACCAGTTACACCCTAAAAAACCACTAATTAAACACAACCCAAAAGACAAACGAAGTTGAAGACCCACATCATCAGATCTGAAATTTGCCCACCTCACTCACTCAATGTGCCAACTTCAAAACTCTCTATTCTACCATTTCTTAACAGAAACCACACCCTCAGAACAACAAAATCACCTTACCCTGCAAAAAAAGCTTATAGACTGCTGGAAAAAACAGAGAGAGAGAGAGAGAGAGAGAGAGAGAGAGAGAGAGAGAGAGAGAGAGAAATCTACCTCAATAGCCAGAAAGTAAAAAATTGAATAAATTTTCAATTAATACAAAGGAACGGAGCAAGAAATGGAAGGAAGCACGAGAATGAGAAATGGGACAGGTAAAATGGTGCTTACAAACTAGAAAAAATCTGAAGTTGAAAGCTCCATCGATTATATTTTTATTTCTTTTCCCTTTTTTCTTTAGCTGCTCTGGATTAGCTTCTTTGCTCTCATGCTGGCATTGATGAGTTCAAAAATAA
Organism: Cyclanthera cordifolia; assembly: GCA_037832605.1. Lineage (NCBI taxonomy): Eukaryota > Viridiplantae > Streptophyta > Magnoliopsida > Cucurbitales > Cucurbitaceae > Cyclanthera > Cyclanthera cordifolia. The sequence continues at coordinate 8,934,436 of JBBMEG010000005.1, read as the reverse complement.
ATAAATTTGATTAACTCTAAAATTCTCCAGATAAAAGGAAAGGAATTTTAAATTAACAAAGCTACTACGGTGCGGAGAAGTTCAGACTAATACGGTATAGTTTTTATTTGGACTGTTGGATTATAATACATTGAAAGACGTTTTGATCGGACGGTGGAGAGAAATCGAAGAACGGTTGTGTTAATTAAATAAAGGGGTGTTGTTTGTGGTCCCCACATGAGAGTTTTCGGAACCATGCTCAAATTACGGTTTTAGCCCTTGGGGAGGTCGTTTGAAGTTGACGCGCATAAGAAGCGCGTGAATCGGTCACTAACATCGTTCCCACGACGCGCGTGAGAGTGGCGGGAAGATGTTGAGTTGAGCGCGTGGAAGTAGAAGAGGGTTTGCATGCGTGTCACGCTGGAAGGTGATTCAAGTAATGCTCAGTTCTTTTTTCCTTTAGTTTTTTCTTTTTTTATTAGCTTTGATGGTTTAACTATGTTTTTAAAGTAGCGTTTTTATAAATATTTCTATTTGGGTAAAAATTAAATGCAAAAAATATTTTGATTGCAATCATTATAAAAATAGTCGAAATAAATTTTTATTTTAAATATTAATTAAAAATTATTTCGAGACCCAGCTTTATTGACTTCATTTCTTATAAGTAATTCAAAATACTCTCCGAACATTCATCCTTAATCTATTTTAGTTTCTCAACTCTTACAAATTCAATTCTAATCCATGAATTTTGAGTTTTGTTCCATTTTAATATTGAATTTTCAAAAATCTAATCTTAGTCTCTAAATAAAAAAAATAATGATAAAAAAAAAATCCTTAAAATTTGTCCCATAATAAATTTGAAGTCAATATTAGTGAATAATGGTAATAACTTTAATACAATAAAAAATAGTTTTTTTTTAAATAATTCATAAAGAATATTATAATTTTCTTAAAAAATAACAAAAAATAATTATATGAATTAATTTTTTTTTTCCTTAAATTTTACCGACAAAAACAAAACAAACAGTTCCATTAAAAAAAAATCCCCTTTTTGCATCGTAATTCAATTAAAAAATTCTTATTATTGGTAACTTATATGTCATCATTTAATTATCAGGTAAATGTTATAAATTAAATAACAATATCAAATACACCAACGAGCGATAACTCAAACAAGACTATTATATGAGATCTCAATTTTAAACTTACTTGAAATAATCTTGCAATCTCTCATATAATATTCGTCAAAACAAAGCAAAGACTGTTTAAAAAAAAATAAAAAAAATAAAAAATAGAGAATTAAATGAAAACTTTCTGTACATATAATGGCAAAAAAAGAGATACTAAATTAGATTTTATTATTATTTTAAAGAGACTAAATTAGAAATTACAATCCCTTTTATTTGGAAAAATAAATTATAAAAAGAAAAAAGGAAATCGGAGAGGAGCGGAGTGCAGACGCAGAACATGGACTGTCAGTTTATGTCGGCCCACTTAACCTTCTCTATCTTATCTCCACTTTTTGGGTCAACTTCTACAAGGCCCACTAGGCGGACCCATAATCTCAGTTATACTCAATGAGCTACTAAGTTGATTTAGGTACCATTTCTTTTTTTGTCTATTTTAATTATATATAAAAAGAAAAAAAATCATCTATAACACAAATTTTTGCATATTTTAATTTAAGATTATGTAATATTGATGGAAGATTTTTGTGAAATTAATTAAAAATTATGTATGGCGCTCATTAACCGAATGGATCAGTGGCGCAATGCTTTGATTGTTTGGTGTTATTTCAGTTCAACATCAGCGTCACGAGTTCGATCCATGAAATCGGTAATCATTGTATCGATAAAACTTTTAATAAATGTCATTTAACACAAAGTGTAAGATTTAAGAAATATGGATATGAATTTAAGAGGGGAAGGATGGCATTAATTTATATATTAAAAAAAAGTGAGAATTATGAAGATGAATTTACATTTACAAAGACTTCCAGATCAAATTACAACTAACTTTCAAATTTTCAACATCTAATGACTTATCAACAAATTGGGCAAACATTAGACAGTTTACTAAACAAAGATCTAACGGTATAATTTCACTTACCTAATCTAATCCCCCATTAATCAACAACTTAATTTCACTTCAAACCACGTTTATTAATTACACTTTTTCACTACCCAAAAAAAGAAAAAAAAAAGGATCTTCTCTAAAATCCAAGAGAGACCCAAAATTAATCAAATCAATTAGTAAGATCAATATGATCCTCAAGCGACGCCGACATGCTCTTTGGTTTCGAAAATGGCAATGAACTCTCCGAAACAAACACCATATTCCCTTTTGTTGAACTATTCACCATCGTCCCCATCCCCGTTTCCGTCGTTGCCATTGCATTATTGCTATAAAAGCTTGTTCCACATCCATTGCCTTTATTTGTTGCCATTGTCGTCGACGTTAACTGAAATAATGGTTGTTCAGCTCTTGTCGTCATCGATGACGACTTAATCAAACTGTCACTTCTACTACCAGTACCAATGATCGACGTAAGAGCGGCAGCAAGAGCAGATTGGAAGCTCGGGTCCGTCGTGATGGCTTTCGTGGCAGCAGCAATCGTGTCGGGCAAACGCGGATGTGACAACGACGGGGTAGAAACAGTTACATTATGATGATCATTAATCCGTTGTTGTTGTTGGATGTAATTTTGGTAGATATTACTAGTGGTTGTGTAGAGGTTGTTATTTCTGTTATTGTAACTAAAAAGACCGTTATTCCACGACAACACATTATTTCTTGAAGATCCAAAATCAAGCTGACTTGTCAAAGGGTACCGAGAATTGGAAAAAGTAGAGGAGGTGAATTTACCAAAATGGGTCGGATTTGAAGTGAGGTCTAAAGTAATCGTGGGGTGAGTTGGGAGAGTGGATGAAATTATCGAGGAATTATTCGGTAAATAAAAATTGGGTTTGGAATTATTATTTGTTGGGTTGTTGGAAGAGATATAGAAGTTTAAGCCGTGGAGGTTGTTGGCGGCAGTAGCGGCGGAGGACGTGGTGGAGCCGGAGAGGAGCATGGAGGCAGCGGCGGAGGTGGTGGAGGCCATGGCGGTTGCAGAGACGGGTAATTGGTGGTTGTGAGTGCCTTCATAGGTGGTGACTAAAACCGACATGTCGTCAGCGCATCTTTGTACTTGTTTTCGAACCGGACATGTCGGCGAGCCTGTACATCGGTAGTATGCTCGTGGACATGGATTTCCTTTTGATATCTTTTGTCCATATTTTCTCCATTGACAACCATCGTTCATCTGTATTTAAAAAATAATTGTAATCTTTTAGTCAATATTCCAACTATCCAAAGTTTCAATTTTGAAAGCTCATTGCTAATTAATATAATAACGTTAACTTAAGCTATAAATATTAATTTATCCCTATGATGTAATTAATTTGACATAACAGTTTGGATTATATAATTATGATTGAACATTGATTTAAGTTTAATTTCAAATTTGGTCACTATAATCCAATTAAAGCTTACAAATAGTTAGCAAAATAAGCTTATAGCTAATTGAATAATGTAATAATTTTTATATTGAGTTAATTATTAATATTGAAGATAATTCAAATTTCTAATTATGTTCTAGCTATACTATGTTCATGGTGCTTAAATTCAAAAAAAAAAAAAAAAAAAAAAATCATACTAACCGTGGCGGTCTCACATCGGGCTCTGACGCAAACCCTAGCGCGTTTGGGTGGATTCTGCGACGCAAGATCATCATCTCCGCTCCTCATCGTCTTGGCCGCTTTACTCGGCGGCCAATTCGTCTCTCCCGCCTCCTCTTTTGCCTGATCGCGATCGAGACTATTCGTCAAACTTCGATTTTCCGAATCGGCTTCTTTAACCGCCACCGTCGATAATTCTGCTTCCAATAATTTGCAATTCAATCCGAGAGATAAACATTCCTTAATTCCTCCTTCTTCGTTGCTCTGATTCAATTTTTTGTTCTTCTGATCTGTCGCCGGAAACCTCCCCAGCGTCAAGGAAATGAGCTCTGTTTCGTCGGCTTTTTCCGGCGATTTATTGGCTTCTTCTCCTCCTCCGACGATGCCGAGGAATTGCATTCTTAGGGATTCGTAATCTTTCATTATTTTACTTAAACTCGTTTTTAGTCTCTGGTTTTCTTCTCTCACTTCCCCCATTTCCGCTCGGGCGGATTCCAGTTCGTCTCCCTGTTTCAAGAATCACGGAATCAATTTTTTTTTTTTTAATTCTTAATTTTCAAATTATTAAATGAGATTTAAAAAAACAAATAACTATGGTAAATGGATTTTTTTTTTTTAATTTAAATTTACATTACTCAACAAAATTTGTATCATTGTTTAAAACAGTATGTAAATTCACCAAAGTCTATAACCTAAAACAAGAATTTAAAGTGCTTTTTTATTATTATTATATTTATCTTTCAAATTTTGATTTGATTTTTTAAAAAACACGTCACAATATAATATCAAGTAATAGAACTTAAAAGGTTAAATTTTGATTTGAAAATTTCAACTTTTGATCATAAGTTTGGATTTTATGTCCTCTAACATCTTAAATTATACTTTTTTGTAATATTTATGGAGAATAATATATATTTTTTAGAACTAAATTTATTATTTTTAAAATACATGAATTGAAATAAAAAAAAAAACTAAAATTTGTAATTTATTTATTAAATTTATTATTATTATAATATTTTAAGGTGGAAGATTCTAAGAATTAGGTGCAACCAAATTTACTTTCTTTAACAATATAAATTGTACATGTGATCATTGTTCTAACATTTCTAAAAAATATCATGTATTTTTTTTTTTTATCAATTATTCTGAAAAATCTCTCCCAATCTCTTGCTTTTGGGTGATGAGCATGAGAACTGTTATGATAATAAATTTATATTGATTCATATATTTTAAAAAAAAACAAATGAAAAAAAAAAAAAAAGCTACCTGAAGTTTGGTGCAGCTTAAATCCCTTTGATTAGATGAGCTGCTTGCTTTATCTTCAGTTTCAAGTTCTTGTTTTCCATAATTATTTCCAATCTGATTAATCACCCAAAAACAATAACCCATAATTAATTAACCATTAGCAGCTAACATCATCTTATTATTTAAAAAAAATGTCCATATCAAAGAAATTAAAATTTAAGAGAGTCAAACAAAAATCAGCTCAAAACATGGATAGGGTTTTTTTTTTTTTTTTTTTTTTAATCAAAACTCTTAGAGGTTGTTTGTTTAGGGTGTTTATGAAGCTATTATAAACAAGTTTTTGTAATAATTCTTTAAAAACCTTATCCAAATGAGCTATTACTACAATTTCTTCTTTACAATCACTCAAAATAACTCGACAAATACTCGAAATAATCACTCCACAATTTTACAAACAAACACCTCCTAATTGTTTAAAGATTGAAACTCTCATTTTTAGATCCCCTTTTCTTTGTTTGAATGTTTTATAAAATTTATTAAAAACTGATTTTTATAATCATACGTACTTTGAATACCTCAAACAAACGAGTTATTACTACATATTTTTATACAACGATTGAATTTAAAATTAAAGGAGATAGAGTACCTTGACGAGGAGACGTTGTTTCGAGGGAGAATTCGGCCCGTCCACATCGCCATCTCGGGCGGGGTTGTCGGTCTTGACCTCAGGCCTTTTGCGGCCGAAAGATGGAGCAGCCTCCATAAAAGAATATTAGTCTTCTTTATCCTTTGTTTTTGTTTCTCCAAAAAAAAAGAAAGGTTTTGTGTTTCAATGAGGTTTGTGGGAATTGTGAGGCAGAAATTTATAAAGGGAGAAATGAAAGAGAGAAGGCATTATTTGACTAAGCCATATAGCAATCACATCTCTAATTTCTTGCCCTAGTTTCAAATTTCAACCCACCCTTTTCTTCAATATAAAATGTCAAACCCTCCATTTTCTCCAATCAAAACCTCAACTTGCTATTTCTTAATATTAATGATAATTATTATTATTATTATATATTGAGTTCTTAAAATTTCATTTTTGTTTATTTGTTTTAGACCAGAGTTTTTTTTAAAAAAAATGTTTTCATTTTAATTCATATATATCAACAAAAACATAGCTCAACTGGCAAAAATTATAGACTACATGCATTCTAATCTCTCCCTTTTAATATTATTATTTATCAACAAAATTAATTCACATACCTTCCATTATGTTTAATTATTTTAATTCAATAATAATTGAGAGTAAGAATTCGAATATTCTATGACATTTTAAAATAGACACAAACTCATGTTGGTTGTATTGACATTTAAACTAATTTTTTTGAGTAGGTTAAGTTAGATTTTAATATTGAAATTGGTTTAAAAATAATATGTTTAAGTTAATAAAAAAAAAATTAAAATTTATAAATGAAAAGTTGCTGACGAGTTGGTTTTATTGTTTGGTTGGATAATCCACTTGAGAACAATGTTTCCGATTTGTGTTACTCTCCCAATTTGTAATAAACTTAAGAAAGTAAAAAAAAAAAAAAAAAAAAAATTATGAAAAGATAAGTTGAAACTCTATCAATTTACCAATAATAATTATTATTGATATTTTCGGACGTAGAGAAGACTTTATATTAATTTCCTATTAAATATTAATGAAACCTTAACTACTTCCCAAAAAGAATTCAAACGTCAACTCTTTGGATAAAATGTGCCCAACAACAAGTCTCTCATATTACTTTTTCTTCTCTGATTTTTGTTTCTTTTTAAATAATCCACGCTTAATTCAACGAAAAATAAATAAATAAATAAAAGAATATATGTCCATTTAGTCTTATAAGCTGAATTATCATCGCTAGATAACAAAAATAAACGTGACATACAAGCTTAGGCCCCCTTTAAAATTTAGGCTTCGTTTGATTTGATAGTCATTTAATTTTTTTAATTTTATTTTTTAAACTGAAGTCTAATTTACTTAATTTTTTAACACAAATTTCATATCGTTTAAAGAATTATTGAATGGTTACCAAAATTTTGGAACTGTGTTTTTTTTTTTTCCTTTTAAATTTATGTTTTCAAATTTTAGTTTAATTTTAAAATATACTTAGAAAATAGATATCAAGGTTTTAAAATATTTATACATAGATTAAGATAGTATTTTTAGGTTCAATTTTCAAAAATTAAAAAAAAAAAATTGCTACGAGTTTTATTAATCTTTAAAATAAAATAAAATAACAGAGACAAATAGGGGAATTGTTTTTTTTTTTTTGAAACGAGGGGAATTAGGCTTTATTAACGGTCAAATTATCTTAGATTAGCCACCGGCGTGCTACCGTTACCTTTCTACATTTACATTTATTTTTAAATACATTTTCAAATTTTAATAACGGCGAGATAGGTCAAATTTTATTAAGTATTTACAAGCCTCCTGATTGGTCCATGCATTTGACTTTTTTTAATATACATCAAAGTTTAGACATCAAATTATTTTGTCGATATAAACATAGATCGATTCAAGTAAGACATATCGAATGCGTCAGTGCAATGATTTCATTATTTTGTGTTATTCCAGTTTAACATCTCGTCACAGGTCTGAGTTTTTTTTTTTGTAAAATCTAAATATATTTTTTATTATTAAATTATTAGATATTCTATAGTCCCCATTTGTTTCACAGAGTAATACTTATTTTACCTAAACTGTATGTAGATTATTAAATGGGCTAAAAAAGGATTTAAACGAGTGACTAAATTAATGTTATTGTACTAGAAACAAATGTAGACCAAATGGAAGCAGCGAAAGTATTTATAATAAATAATGCTTATTTTACAATTTTTTTATTACAGTTCAATGAGTTAACGTATGTTTAAAGAGAATCTTTAAAGTTTTAGAAGTCATGAGTTTATTTCAATTTAATGATAATTACTATACTGAATATCTCTTCTCTAAAATACCAATTTCAAATGGGGTGTTTGTTGGTTGGTTTTAATTAAGTGTGAAGTGTTATATTTTATCAAATGCTTGTTTGGAAAGCTAAAAAAATGAAGCACTTAAGTGTTTCAAATAAATGCTCCATAAACCCACAAAATAAGTGCTCTAAATTTTTTTTATTACAACTATTTTACTAAAACTACCATACAAATAAGTAATTCTCTCGAAACCCACAACAAAACCACCACGGACAACCATACATAAATTGTTTTTCAAAGCCATGAAACAAACAAGTATTTGATTATTAACATTCCACTAAAACTATCAAACAAACGAGCTATTATAAAAACAAAAATCTGTAAACACTCATAATAACTCCTCATACATAAACACTCAAAATAAATACTCCATAAAATCTCAAACAAACAAATATTTCATATTCCCAAATCAATTAATTTTCTATGATTTAAATCAAATATTAAAATGGAAACTAAACCAACCAGATTCTTTTATATAATTTTTCGTGATTTTAGTTTTTGGTAAAGAATCTTATTTTTCTCCTCTCCCATTTTTTTTTTTAATTTAAATATTATTTTTACGATTAAAAAATTTGAAAATAACTAAGAAAAATAATAATCTGTGTGTGTGTATATGTATGTATTACTAGTATTGTTAACTAAACAAGTACGTATTATTAAATTTCCAACGTACAATTGTACACAGGCGTACACACGATCATGAGGAGAGAGAGAGAGAGAATGCATGCAAAAATATCTCAAGAAAATAAAAGGTAATTAATTTTATTGCGAAAAAGTTTAATTGAAGTGTTATTCAACTTAAAGCCACTATTAATACATATTGGAAATATATGAAAGTCAACACATTATAAATAATATTTTTAATTAGCTTTTGACTTTTTACCCAACTGGCTTAACATTTTCTTCTATTATTATTATTATTATTATGATATTTGCTCATTTTTAATGCATCTATGTGTATGCCTCACATCAACCACACACACACATATATTTATATAGTATAGTTTGATCCCACCAAGTTGAATTTGTTTAATTTTTTACTCTAAATAATTAGCTACATTTGTTTATTCATAATGCCAAATATTAATGTTGAATTAAATAGATAATTAGCAGGAAATTATAAATTGATATGTTTTGAGTAGTTTGATATTGATGTTTTAATGACGTATTATATGTCTATTTCTAGAATTAATTGAGTTTCGTGTATTTGTTTGAATTACCGGAACAAACAAAAGAAAACAATATAGAAAATTAAATTGAAGTCGGCTGTCAAATTTCAATGATATATTTAGGTCAAATTCATACACTAAGGTAAGACTTTTGGGAGATTTTTGTGACTATTTTGTGTTTAATTTTTTAAAAATTTATGCCCTCTTTGAAATAAATAAATAAAACAATATACTATTTTTTTTTTAATAAAATGCTGTACAAAATTTCCCTAATTTCGACCAACGATTCATTAGTACACTACTACAAAAGAATGAATAGGTGACGGTAAATTCAAATTTTTTTAAAAACACGAATATTTGATGTCGATTTGAACTTTTGGTATCGGTCAGACGGACACCAAACTACTAAGGAACGTTCTATTCACTAGCCGTGATAAAATAAAATCAACCTATTGATTTTTTTTTTTTTGGGTTATTTTATATATTTATTGTAGTTCATTTATTACGTCATATGCACCAAATTTTAATTGGACAGCCTGGATTTTTTTTTTTTTTTTTTTTTAGTTTTGATAGGTGTGTATTTTGTAGTACAAAAAAAATTATGAATATTATAACCATTGATCAAATGGATGCTATGATATTACAAGTATCAGCTGAATTATATACGCTCACTTTGACACAAGTACTATTATATTAATTTGTGACATAATAGTAAGAATAGTTTTTTTTTTTTTTTTTTTGAGAAAAAAATAAAATGGTTTAGAATAGCAACTTAACCATATACTTTTATTATCTTAAGGTTCAGTGGCGCATTTGTTTCATTGTTGGAAGGTAATTCAATTCAACATTACCATCACAGGTTCGATCTAATGTTTATTTATGTGAACCTGATATATAATTTTATTTATCAAAATGAGAAATTCTCATTTATTTAAGAGCAGTCTCAAAAAACTGTACATTGAACTTGACAAATATGAAAACCTTAGACAACCAAAATTTATATATAACTCTCCAATTAGCTTAATTTACAAATTAATTTTCATCCCAATGTCATTAACTTATTTTATTTCATTTTTTAAAAGATGGATAAGAGAGATATAGTTTGAGTGTTACAAGGCATCCTACTCATGTCAATGTAATAGTATATAGTTTAATACTTATGTTATTGGCAACATCATATTTGATCTCTTAGATTGTCTTACTTTAGCAAGTTGCTTAGTTTAATAAGAACATGATCTATACAAATTCATTAAAATAAGAAGTGGTCAATAACTCTCAATTCTATTATCAAATTGGTCATGCAAACTACCAACTTTATATTGTATACCACATTAATTATTTTAATACCCACGAATTCAATTTAATTAATTCATTTCAAAGCTATTTAATTTAAATATTCATAAAATAAAATGTAAAGTTGAATTCGTACACTTACATACCTTTAATTTAATACTTAATTTTCATCAATTGTTTCTTAATCGTTATTCAAATAAATTAATTGTTTATTTTTAATAGAATAACAATCGATCCCTAGTTGTCATTACAATAGATTTTCTTCTATTGTCTTCAATAAAGAAAAATCACTGACGTCATTTAATTGACCATTCGTTTTAATTAATTAATTTAATTTTACTTCCGCGTATATATAACATATGTGAGTGAGAATTAAACCAATAATCATCATATTCGACTCATGTGGATTAATATAAAGTAATCAAATTGATCTTCAAATTAATCCAACTTAAATTCAGTTGACAATTACAATTAAGTTGACTATTACTATTTCTTAATATTTGTTCAACATAAATAAATAAAGTACTGCTTTGATTGAGCAATTATTAAACGGTAAATCATTTAAAATTGTTAAATTATACAAAATTCAACGAAGAAATTCAAATAGAAATATGGCATTTTGGTAACTCCTGAACGTTAATTATTTTTTTCATACCTTTAATTTAATACTGAATTTACGATTCATCCATTAAACTTTTTTAGCATTTTTTTAGTTAATTATTGGATTTATTTGTTGTCAATTTTTTCTAACATATTAATAACAAGACTTTGGGTACATGTATTAATATTATAAATTATTTAAAAGTAGATTAATTCAAACTTATAATCATTTAGGTTAAAAATAGGTATACTCATTTAAAAATGAAATTAAAGTTTATTAATTAATTTTACTTTTGTTTCATGAATAAATATCAAAAGTTGAGATGTTACACACATATTAAAAAAAAAATTAAGCAAGAGACTTTTGAAATAATTTATTTTAATCATAAAAACATTCTTTTTATTAATTGAATTAGTTATAGGTGACATATTCTCAATAATAATAATAATAGGTGACATTTTAACATTTGAGTTTAAATTGTTGGGTAGAAAATAAAATTAATTTAATTAAATTCTCCAAGGAGACGAGTCTTTTATTATTATTATTATTTATTTTTTTTTTTAAATGTTCCGAGAGCAAAGGAGACGAGTCTTATGATATGACTTTTTATTAGTGTCATCACATGCACACGTCATAAACCAATTAATAAATTAATGACAAATCAGACTGCTTTGCAAATGAAATAAAATAAATATCTTTCAATAAAGAAAATAAAAATATTGAAAATAAATTCAAAGTTCTTCAACTTGGGTATTAATTAGACGCCCGTTGGTCGTCGTTTGTCTTAATGGCTGACCTGACCCCTTGGAGGGGGTTTAAGCCACTTCAATTATTGCTAATAAAACACACACACGCACATAGTTGTATTTTAATTATCAATCTGCTGGGAAAAGAAAAATAAAATAAATCCCACAAATAAATATTATAAATAGTTTTTTTTTTTTTTTTTTTTTTTTCGGTAAGCTTAAAGAACAGTTCAAAACAATCGATTATGGTACAAACATGTTCAATATAATACCATTTGATTTATTATTATTATTATTTTTTTAATAAAGTTGAAATATGTAGACTAGTAAAATAGGCATATGATGAAGAATACAAAAATAAACAATCTTTGGAGTTGACAAAGTTGGTGAGATGAAGTTAAGAAATAGCTTTATGAATATAAGGGAAATCTTAATTAAAAAAAAAAAGTCACAAAGGGCAACGAGCCAAGTTGTTAAATTGAAAAATGAACGTAAGTTTACATAGAATGCACCAACTGCTTTTATAAATGAAAGTCAAATATCGATTGTCATAATGGAACATGTGATATGATGTTGAACTATATTACTTATAAACAATAAAATTAACGTGTCACTTACTCTCTTTTGATAATATGTTGAGCGGGTTTTGCTTTAGAAAAAAATATATTTGAATTCAACCATAAATGTGGGTGGTAAATTGGAAATTATAATTTATGATGGATTATTGAAGAAGGAAGAAAGTTGAAGAAGAAACTTGATTGAAATGTAGAGAGAACATTCATCCAAGAAAAAAAAATGGGGGTAGGCATATAGTACACCACTTTACATTTGAGATATAAACAAATGTTAAAGAACACGCTAATTATAAAAATCTTAATTTAGAACTAAAGGCCCATTGGGCTTTACAGATTAGTGAATAAAAACACAAATACTCTATTTTATTAATACACAATTATTATTTATTTATTTATTTTTAGAATAGATAATCATGGTTCAATCATGTTCGACCTTAGACCTGTCACCGAAAAATATCAAAGAAACTAAGAAATACATATATGTGTGTGTTAGTATTTAAATTTGATGGAATAACTAATTTAAACATGAAATATAAAATAAAGACTGTGTAAATATTATGATACATAGTAAAAATATTATTATTTTGGTTTTGGACACTTTATTCCATGACACACCCCATACAGTTTATCTATTTTAAGTTGTCGATGACATGACAGTGAGGTAGTGTTGGTTAATTGAACATTGATGTATTAAAATAGATAAGGAATGATGTATTTTGTTTGGTAGACGTTTAAAGAATGATAAATTTTATGGATTCATATGTCAATTTATATTCAAAGGCTAATTGTTTTCATGCTTTTTTTTTAAAAATTATTTTTCATAGTAATTTCAATGTGCTTTTTTAGAGATTATACAATAATTAGAGGTAGTAGATTCAAATTCGCGACCTCGCGATTTTTTAGTGTATGTTAATGTGATTGAATTACTGCTATTTTGGCTCACGCCTCGTGCCCACGTCCATCCCTACGCGAGACGCGTACACTCTCGCCTGACCACCCTCACGCACACGCTTCTTTCTGTTACTAAATATTCTAAATAAGGTTTTGATAAAGATGGTGAGATTAAGAAATAAATTTATTTACAAAAATGACTAACATAAAAGAGGTAAAGACATATTTTTCCTAAATGACAATTTTTTTGCTTTCATAATTTACTTAAATTGGGTATAAAAGCTTAATTGCATGCTGATCAAATTAAAAATAAAAAATGTAATTATTGCAAATCATTTTTGTGTAATTTTCTAAACAAGCAAGAAATAAAAATAAGAAGATTAAAAGAAGTAATGCTACCCTAGTATTTTGTAGATTTAATAACTAAAAAAAAAAAAAAAAAAATAGAAGCACAGTAAATTTATTGTTTGGCGTTAAACTTCAACACAAGCCTCACAAATTTATTTTGTAAATGAGTACATTATTGTAATTAATATTTTTTTATTTACCAACAATTATGAACGATATAAATTATTTTTAAAATTTTAAAAATTTTAGGACTAAGTTCAAATTTGTCCGACCATAAGAATTAAATTGTAGACTTCTCGAAATCAATAAGACTAAAATCTAAATATATTAAATCATTATAACTAAACTTTAATTTTTTTTCAAATTGTTAAGGCAAGCATATTTCGACTGACACTGCATTAGCATCTTCTCGATTCGAATCCTGTCACGTTTACGTAAGGTCTGTGGTTCCTCCTCTATTTAGTACTAAAAAAAAATCTTCCCATTAAATTTATAATTTACCAAAAAAAAAACAAACAAATTATTAACGAATGCGGAAATAATCTGGTTATATATATATCATCCCGCTTAATAGTGCAAGTAATTTTGTTTTTTCCTACAATTTTCTGGTCTCGGCTCTGGCTTCTTCATCTTCTTCACTCGAGTCAGACCATATAACCAATGAAATTATAAAACCCTAATTCTTCACAGGGATCATCTCGATTTTATTTCCTTCTCAAAATTGAGTTCGATAATGGATCAAAATCTTCACCATCCTCAACAATGGCACCCTAGGCCGATCCAAGACACTGTCTGTCCTATTTGTTCAATGCCCCACTTCCCCTTTTGCGCTCCCCATCCATCCTTCAACCAAAACCCTAGATTTCCATTCGACCCCGCTTTTCACCGACCCGGTTTCGACCCTCATCGCTCGCCCATGGGGATGCCGCACCCGTACATGGGGAATCTCGATGATGGTTTCGCAGATCAGAGAGCGTGGATTAGAAATTCCGGCAATTCGTATGAGCATGCGCCGTTCCAGCCTCACAGAGAGAGCTTCTTGCCGCCACCGTATGATTATGGCGGCAACGAGTTTATAAACGATGCTGAAAGAAGCTACAAGAGGGCTAGGGTTAATGATGTAGGCTCTGATGGCGTTTTTCACGAGCTTAATCCGAATCAGAAGAGCAGCAGGAGTTCGTTTGAGAATGAACGTATGTTGAAGTTGGTTCGGGATCATGGGGTTGTATCGAATGGATCTGGAGACCCGGAAGAAGTCGGCAGTGCAAGAAACTTGGAAATTAATACCTTCCAAGATCTGGGTAATGCCCATAATGATCGAAGAAGCCAACACTGTAGCGATGAAGGTCTTTCTCATAGAGACGAGTTACACTATTCCGATAACCGACAAGCATTTTCTTGGATGGATGATAGAAATAACACCAGAACGAACATTCTTGATCGTGATTATCGGCCATCCTCTCAATCTGAGATGAACCCCATTCATATGAGACCGTTTTCATCGCATGGAAATGCTCATCACGGTACTCGGAACTTTAATTTTGGTGCTGGATACGTTCCTCGATCATCCGGGGGTGGTAGGCTTTTTGAAAATGGAAGCTCAATTGAAGACTCTCGCTTCTTTGATGAGCAACCTCCTCTTCCTGCCTCTCCACCGCCACCTATGCCATGGGAAGCGAAACCATCATCCCTGTTTCCTGTTAGTACCTCAACCTCAGCAATAACATCATCAGCATATACTTCTGTTCCTGATCATCGCTCCTTTCACCTTAAACCAATGCCTCATGTTTCTTCCAGCCCTTTGATGGAGGTTCGAAGAATTTGATTTGTGGTTTTAATTTGATTTGTAGTTTTATCATGGATTGTATTTTTAGTGTATTTGTAACTTAATGGAAATGGTGCATGAAACTCTTGGTTATATTTGTTTATTTGTAGGATTCACTGGCAGTGCACCCCTATCCTAAGTCGTTTGCTGCAGAGGGCAGACCTTTTGGATTGAATCAATTGCCTCCGCCGAAGCCCAAAGTTATTGATGCTTCACATTTATTTAAGCTACCTCATCGGTCTAAACGTCCCGATCATATTGTAGTTATCCTTCGAGGACTTCCAGGTATCATGTTTCATGTTTGCACTTGATTACTGAGAACTGAACAGAAAGCCTGGCATTTTACTGAAGTTGAGAAGAATAGAAAAATTGTTGATTCTCTTTATGCTGCACATCCTACACTTGTTATTTCTTATTATCATTTTCATCCGTTGCTTTTTGAATGCTCAGAACAGTTCTTTCAAATTGTTTTCTTGGGAGGAACAGGAACTTGATTGTAATGAGATGACTTATCTAAATTGAATTGCTCACTTCATGAGTCGTTATAAACTCATCTTTTGCTGATAGTAATGAGATAAAGTCTCTTTGAACACGTGAATTTCTGTTCTTTTCAGGTAGTGGAAAAAGCTATTTGGCTAAGATGTTGCGTGATGTTGAAGTTGAAAATGGTGGTGATGCTCCTCGTATACATTCTATGGACGATTACTTCATGGCAGAAGTGGAAAAGGTACACCTGTTTTTTTTCATAGGAAAGAAAATCTTCTTATTGATTTGTGAAATAGTAACAAGATCAACTTGATTTTCATCCTCATTTAGTCTGTATTGTTTGGTTTTAGACTTATATTTCTTTTAATTAATTTAGATTATTATTTAACTTCGTATACACTACGTTCTTTTTCTGACAGGCTGAGGAAGGTGGAACCAATTCATCAAATTCAGTTAAAGGAAAGAAGCCAACCATGAAGAAGGTCATGGAATACTGTTATGAACCTGAAATGGAGGAGGTATAGATATATTTCAGATGATATAGAGAATTCCATGCCATTCTTTAAAACGCTCCCGTATGTTTTATACCAATTATCAGTTGTAATTTGCTTAAGACGGTGTGTTTCGTGGAACCTGGCCAGAAAAATGTTTTGGTGCCTTGGTAGTTCCATTTGATTGCGGCTGTTTTGAAGATTTGTAGCAAATATAGTTTCATATCCTTTTTGGTGCGGCATGTTAGCTAACAGCACCCTATTTAATAATTGAATGGACCATTGGCATTAATGTATACAGCTATACTTCTATGCCCATAGGTATATTAATGGAAGTCCGGTTCTTTATTAAAAAGGTCCATGCCTAGGCTATGTCCCATAAGATACTAATTGTATTATCTGTTATATTCACTTCGTATAAAATGTTTTCTAAGAGCAGCAACAGGTTTTAATTTTTTTAACATCTTTCTGAGGTAATTTCTGATGATGGTATAATTTTGTTAGGCTTATCGGTCAAGCATGTTGAAAGCATTTAGGAAGACCCTTGAGGAGGGGGTATTCACCTTTGTAATTGGTATGAACTCTGCTCCCACAAGAATCTCAGAATAATTGTATAAAGTCCTACGTTTTCCATGTTATTCTAACTTTCTCTCTGAACTATTTTTAAGCACATTTTCAATGTTGAGGTCTTCAAAGTGCCAGTGATCCTATATTGTGAATTTCTTTATTTCATGTGGTGACTTGACTTCTTTGTGAATTTCTGCTACAAAATCATTGGTGCATAGTTTAGGATTCAACTTATCATTTCCCATGCCTTTGGTAGCTTAAACAGAGGTGGCATGGTTTGTAATAGTTTATACTTTAGACATCTAAAGAGGTTAAAAAACGTCAGCAGCTCTCCTAGTCTTGATGGCTTGTTAAACATGCATTAGTAAGTTTGATTTTAGATTAAGTGGTGATGCAGTGCCAATGCCACTGCATTCCTTTGCACTAACTACAATGCAGTTTGTTCGGCTATTGATCCTTTTGTTGGTGGTATGTGTGCCTCGTCTTAGTGGATGACCGCAATCTGCGGGTAGCTGATTTTGCTCAGTTTTGGGCAATTGCAAAGGTATACTCTCAATTCTCTCTTTCTTTCAACCCTAGCCGTCGCGTACTGAAGTGGCGGCTTAAATGTGGATGGCAACATCGTTTTTTTAAGTTTTGAGTTATCCAATGGGCCATCGTTTATTTAAGTTTTGAGTTATCCAATATGGTGTTGCATGGTGACTTTAGTAAATAATTTGGAATAGGTACTGATCAGGTTGACAGCCTAAAAAAATGACAGACGATTTCTTCACAACCGATGTTGCTGTAGGCTAAACTTCATTTCACCTTCATTTGTGTTTGTTCACAATATTTTCCCAGCTGTTGAGACAACTTGAAGTTGTAGGATTTTAATTTTTTTTGCTGCTCGTGGAGTCACGCTCCGGGCATTCTTATTTGGATTTTGCTTTGGACTCAACACAAGGGCTTATGGGCTGAAACAGTGTCATTTTAGATGCATGCATTTGGTTGCATTCATCATATTGGTGTACTTCATCGTTTTGTAATCTTTCTCCTTTTGTAATTGAATCTATTTAGGGTCTTTTATGAAAATTATGGTTTATTTTCGGGAAAAAAAATGAGACTTTGGTTTTTTGTTTTCCCTTACCATCATGGAACGCCTTGGTGGTCCAAAGAGATTTGAGGGAACTAAGAGGTGATGGTTCCATCCTTGGTGGCCACCTATTTAAAAATCAATATTTTATGGGTTTTTTTGACATCTAAATGATCGTCCCCTGAGAATAGTTGAGGTGTGCATAAGTTGGCCCGGACTCTCATAGTCATGGATATCAAAAAAAAAAAAAGTTCAATGTAATTTTGCATAATTATTTCAATGTTATTGAAGCCTGTGGTTCTTGGCCTGCAGTGTCAATGGTACTTTCATTGCTTCCTGTAGATAAACGCAAAATTTGCAATTGCGTTGTGTGATAATGGTTAATACCAACCTTATATTTTCCTCTATAGCAAGTCTTCATTTTGGGATTTGTTTTGGTAGTTTCCAAATAGTGTCATGTTAGTCTGTTTATAGAAGGTCGGGGAGACCTTAGGAAGATCATAAGAACTTTTCTCTATGTGACTTTGCTCTACAAGGAAATTCAGCTATTTTCTGATGATAATATGTGAATTATGTGTCTTTTTATTTATTCCAAGGAAAAGTAACTTTCACAATTATGATTTACTAGTATGTGAAATGTCGAGTAGTAATTTTAGGTTCTGGACATAGTTTTTATAGATTAGACATTTTACTTATTACATAACCTGTCATTAAAACTTAAAGAGTAAAGAGTAGTAAGTAATCTGTCGTTTTATTGTCTACCTTTTTAGTTATCTTTTTAGATTGTTTTTTGCTGTCTACTTCTTTGTTTTCTTACTATTTTCTTTCTTTATCTCTTGCTAGAGTACGGGCTATGAAGTTTACATTTTGGAAGCTGCGTATAGGGACCCTGCTGTAAGTCTTTTGCTTCTCCTATCTGTTGTTATTTGCTGATGTTCGACCTTGACCTTTTCCCCTTCTATCCTACTGGATTGCAGCTTAGTTTCAGTGGACAGAGAGTTCAAAAGTAGTATTTTAAAACAATGAGTTGACAGAAGTGTGATCATGCACAGAAGCTACTATAATTTTTCTTTGATATGTACGAGTGTTCGGGCCTATTTACATGCACTTCAACCTTACACGATTTGGTGATTAAGAAAATTTGTAGAAAATTAATTGCTAAGTAGGTGGTCACCAATGGATTGAACCCATGATATTTTGGTTTCTCCTCTTGACAAATAAGCCAACCCATGATAGTTATTTAGAGGAACTGTTATAAATAGTAAAGATACAACTACTTTACCAAAATTGTTTACCGTTTTCTGTGTCACTTATGTGCAGTTGTGCTCTAATTTGTTCCTCCGTTATTTCCTAATCGATAAGAAAACTCGATGCCCACTTAATTTATCAGTCTCGTATCTTCTTTCTTTTTTTGAAACTAAAATAATTTTTTATGACTCCATGTGTTCTCTTCAACTAGAATCAACCTTTTTTTTTTCTATAAGGTAATAGAATCAACCTTAACAATTCGTCAAGAAGTTTTTTTTTTGGGGAATCTCAGGGCTGTGCAGCAAGGAATGTGCATGGATTTAACCTAGATGACATACAAAAGATGGCTAGACAATGGGAAGAAGCTCCGCCTTTGTACTTACAATTGGACGTCAAGGTTTGTTAAACATGTTGAATTATGTTAAATCACCAGTAGGTTGATTGAAGTTGATTGGTGATTTAAGTTATATCAACCATCATAAAACGTGAGGTTTTGCTGATCTGTTTTGAACCTTCTGTATTTAGGGTGCTAAGATTATGTCTAATTGATGGACATGATTTTGCATAGCAACTAGTTATTGGCATGAATAATTAAGAAAAACAAAACAGCATCCACATTTCTCTCTGAAGAGAATAACTGTGAGAAAGAAATGAAATTACCAATTTGATTATTTGATAGATAGAGTTGGTAAATGCAATACTTACCTGTAATGAAAGTTTTATTTGAATTGTGACGACTTGCAGTCCTTATGTCACGTGGATGACCTTAAAGAAAGTGGAATTCAGGAGGTAACCTTTTTCTTTTTATGCGGTAATAATTTTGAACTAATCTTATATATTTAGTATTATTTATGCAAGTCATGTCTGTCTGCCAGGTGGACATGGATATGGAAGATGAAGATGATGATACTACGCCTAGTTTTCAAGAAACGAAGTCTGAGAAGACGGCATTACCTTTACTGAGAGATGAGGCTTCTGAAGGTACGGTAAACTTAGTAGTATGAAATGAAGGAAAAAAAAAATCATATATTGCTTTTCAGGAGTTCATCTGGTATTTTAAATAATTTTCAATTAGTGGTATGCTAACACAACACGTCATTACGGGGTTGACTCTGAAGTAGCCTCTTCCGTTATCTCATTTAGTTTTCTTGGAGTCTTCACAGTTCATATTTCATATTTTAGTTTCTTACATGGCATTTTACTGCAGATGATGGGAAGAGATGGGATGCAGAACCGGACCATCCTAGAGAGGAAGTAAAAGAGTTGGGTAGGAGTAAATGGTCAAATGATTTAGACGACGACGATACAGAACGAACTGATGGCCTGAATGGTCATGCAAATTCTCTTTCTGGCCTGATTCAAGCATATGCCAAAGAAGGAAAGTCCGTGCACTGGATGGACCAGGTTTGTGTGGTTGTAATTGCTTACAGAAGTTCAAATGTTTGATATATCTATCAGTTTGATCCGATGTTCTCTCGAGTGTATTTTATCTCTGCTGTTGTGTAGTTTTTCCTACTTTGAGTTGAGAGTTGAACTAATGTATATCTGGTTCGAGCTGGAATGTTCTTTGATGTTAAGTATGGGACTGCGCTGAACCTGAACTTACTTCGTGCATCTTAATGTCTTCATGTATATAAGTGTCTAGGTTTTCTCTGATGTATCTCCTTTTCCAGGATGGTTATACCGGATTCTCGATCGGTGCTGCAAGAAGGTCGAAGAGACTATCTTTAGTCATTGGCCCTGGAGCTGGATATAACCTGGTTAGTCAGTCATTCGCTGTTCTGATGACAACATTTGGCAGACAAGTGTTCTGAGTCAGGCAACTCAATAAGATAACTTGATGCATTAACCAACGCGCGTTTAGCAACTTTTTTATGTAGTAAGCAACTAGTTTCAAATATGAGCAATAGTGTAAAAGTGTTCATTCTGGTTTGGTATAAAATTGCAGAAATCCAATCCATTACAAGAAGAAGAATACCGGGGCTCAACTCAAAACAGCAATGAATCAAAGAAACACAGGAGATTTGAGGAGCGATTGCGTGCAGAAAGTGAATCGTTTAAAGTCGTTTTCGATAAAAGGCGACAAAGGGTAGGACTTGATTGGGAAGAGGAATAGGGATTTTGATATGAGAGATTTATATATGTTTGACATTTTTGTCAGCTTGAAATACGGGTGACTTGGTTTCATCTTGACATTTGTTGCTGGTGATAGTTGTGTAACGAATAACTAAATATCAGCAGTTCTTTCGTCCTTGACCATATGATGTTCTGGTCAAGTCCGTTAGCTCGAGTTTCTATTATAACACTAACTTTTATAACCCTATAATCATAGTTTTATTTTATTTTATTTTATTTCTGCTCAAATTATAACTATCAAATTTTTAGCTGAACAAATAAAAAATAATAGTATAGAACATGATTTCCATTCAGTTTTTTTTGGTCAGTTTTGTGTCAAATCGACACCATTTTATCTTTCTTTTTAAATAATCTAGTCCAATTCAATGTCAAATAAAATAATTTTTTTTTGCTTGGGTTTTGGCTCAATTTTCAATTTTATTTTTGAATTTTTTTTTTCTCAATTTAGAGACAAAACAGAGCAAATTCGTCAAGAACAAATAGTGCCCACCAAGTTACAACACAAAATTTATAGGTGTAATGCCTTCCATAGTCTGTTAAGAGAATTGTGCACCAAGCAATAACATGAGCCGCTTGGTTCGATTCAGGATCTAAATATAATATCTTGGCATTGAAAGGAGTTCAAAAGAATACTAATCTCATGTAAAAGAACGACAATAGAATAGTATCCGAGACCAAAACAGAAAATAACATTTGGTTTTTAATTTGATTTTAAGAATTTTCATAAACATTACAAAATTTACGTGTTGGGACCTATTTCACATTTAAATTTCAAATGAATAAGTTGGATTTGATAGGCTTTTGACTTTTGTTTTAGACGTAATGTATTCTTCATACAAATATAGTGAAAGAAATGGATGCAATGAACCAAAACTAGAAGCAGTTGTGAAATTGGTAAGAGAATTTTAGAATATAGTTACTTGTCACTGTTGATTAAGGTCACATTTCAATCTCAATTGCATGATGTGGTCATCATCTTTCCTTGGTGACTTTGGTTGCTTGTAACAAAAGTTACTATTTATTTATTGCCTATAACAATTCCCTTTTGTTATTCTGTTTCTCTCTTCATTATAATTCAGTAATTAATTTGACTAAAATGTGGTTTCTTGTGACTTTTAAAATAGTGAAAATGACTTCAACAAATTGAAAGTTATTTTTCAAATTTATCTATAATTTGTGAAGATTGCCTTTATAAGAGAAAATTGAGATAGTAGGAGATAGATAGGGTGAAGTAGCTGATGATTTGTTTTTCTTTAGGAAAAGAAAAATTACTTAGGGTAATTGAATAATAACCCTACAATAACCAAACACTGCAACAAATTTCCTTGAAGACGACAACGGCAACAGCAACAACGATGGATAGAAAATTCGTCGCCTTTGACAAGCAACATCGACGGAAAAAAACAACGTCGTCGTTGCGTCCACCAAAAGTGACAGAAAACGAATCTGTCGCCTTAGCTAGTGGCAGAGGCGATGGCGAAGCTTCTTCCGTCGCCTTTGATGTAACTCAATTTTTTGAAATGAGTAACGACGATTGATGCAGTGTTTACGTCGCCAAAGCCCAATCATTTCCCAAAAACCAATTTTGGGCGGAAAAATCATTGGGCTTCGGCGATGTCTTTGCTTTCTTCGTCGCTGAAGCCCAAAAAATTATTTTTTTAGGGAGCAAAGGCGACGAAGCTTAATTCCGTCGCCTTTGCTCACGATTACAGAATGCAGAATTCGCAATGTTTTCCTTATTTTCACCGTTTCTTCCCCTATTTTCTCCCAAAACCTCTCAAAAAACTCCTCTTCGCCACGTCTTTGACTTGAATCTTTGGAAATATGTTCACATATTTTGTTTTTCTTAAAAATTATTTCATATTTTCCTATCATCTTTGGAAATATGTTCACATATTTTGTTTATTTGTATTAAAATTATTAATATTATTGAACCAATTTCATTTAATATTAATTTTAAATTTATCAGAAGGACCAATGTTAAACTTTTATTAAAATTTAAGGATGAAAATTAAACTTTTGAAAGTTGAGAAATTAAAATAAAACAAATTAAAAATATTATATACTAAAATTAAACTTTTCATAATCTAATAATCAAAACAAATTAACTACAAACCTAAAACGACCAAACCATTATTTTAAGGAATTAGAAATGGACATGAGACATAGTTGTTTTTTTTTTTTTTTTTTTTTTTGAATTTAAAATAAAATAAAATAAAATAGAATGTATAGTACTATTGATATTTAGTTTTATGACAAATTTAAATCTTTCTCAATTTAAAAATGCAGACCGAGGGACATGTGCACTCAGACACAGATGATATGGCCAATGAACGAGTGACATGTGCAAACGACTCAGCCTTATTTTAGAGGAAGATGATGAACTCGGTCCCATGACTCAGTCCACTAAAGCATAGAAAGCGCCTAATTGGACAGGATTCCTTTGTTTTCTGCCTATCTTCTCTCTCATGCCTAATTTCCCATTTTACCCCCTCCCTCATATCATTTCTTTTTTTGAAATATTGTAATGAATAATTATAAATACAATCAAATTTTAAAATATTTGTTTATATAATTATTAATGTTGTATTATAAATATTATATTAGAGAGTATAAGATAATACTCATTAATATAATTATTATTTTATAAAAATTAACTATTATCAAATTTAAATATAATTATAAATATAGTCTATATTAATGAATATTATCACATATTTTATTATAATGCACTATTAATAACTATACATGTAACTGTTTTAAAATTTAACTGTACTTGTGAATATTTTGAAAGGATAGCACGTTCACCACCATTTCTATTTAAAAAAAAACAAAAGAAAAAATTGCTACAATCTAGTTATAAAGTGAGTATTTCTTAATTATATGAATTTTGAATTAAAAATTGAAAGTGTGTTTCAAAAGAAAAAATAAAACATATAACTTTCAAATATAATAATGCAAAGTTTTTATCACAAAGTGCAATTAGATATAATATGACAAGGACTAGAAGTTGATACAAAAATGTTGATTTAGGGTGTCACATGCAATTATTTTCTATTTATGCACAACAAATGCTTGTACTTCACTTTCTAAACATCATATTTTTGGTTAGTATTGACAAAAAGAAATTAAGACTTTTATAATTAGAAAATAGGTAATAATTAAACTTGCATAATAAATTTGCAATTATACAAATGATAAGATTATAATTTAAATATTTGTTATTCTTTTTAGAACTCTAATATAGAGTCTATTTTTGAAACATTTTTTATTAAAAAAAAAAAAAATTCTTGAATATTTGGTTGGCAAAAAATATAATTGGGAAACATTTGGCTTCCCTCATGCCATTATTCACTCTAGGTCATGTTAGCTCCTTTGACATTAATTAACATATACATCTCCTCTAAAAAAAATGAACAAAATAAATTAGCATACACCATATATGTATATATTTAATTTTCTATTAAACAATAATTCAATTGTGTTTTTCTTCATATCTAGCTAGTTATTTTGAAAAATATTAATATAATATCTTATATTCCAACTCACTTACTTACCTAAAATTTTGAAAGAATTTGACACCAATATGATAGTAAAATATCTTAATTTAAGCTATGAAAACATAATTTAGAATTAGTGTTTTTTTTTTTGTTTGAAAGGAGGGAATAGGGAGGAATAAAGAGGATAATAATATTTGTCTCCAATACGGTGACGCAGTTGGTTGAAGACTTGAGCTCGAAAGATGTGTTTCCTCAAAATTTTAGATTCAAAATTAATTTGTGACAATAGTTTGTAGTTTTCACTTCTTTGTTATATTAGGGTCTCGGGCTTAGGAACGAGCATGGTTACCCGGATATATTGTGAAATATCTATTAAAAAATAATAATAATGATATTTAATTACTTGTATAGTAATAGTGGTTGAATTATTTATTTATTTATTTTTAATTATTGATAACCATTTTGTAGGAGTAATGGTATTTCTCACATATTCTCTTAAAAAAAAACAAAAACAAATATAGCAGTAAAATAGTAGCCCTAAATTGAGCCATTGGGTAGCTAGCAAAGGGTATTGTGGTAATTACGAAATCATCAGAAGCTTTCTGCTGCTGCCATTATAAGCCCACCAAGTTCTTCCTCCACCGAACAGAAAAGAAGAATAATCTCTCTATATCAGTAACCTCTAGACCCAGAAACCGTTTCTTCCCAATCTTCCATTTCAATTTGGAAAAACAGATCAGAACAATTAAAAATTGAAAACCCATCTCTTAATTCTTCTTCTGAATGATGGGTGTGAGCTGCCGTTGTTCCCACACTTCACACATCACCGCAATCATCATCACCAGCTTCTTTCGCCACAAGTCTTAGAAATTACCTCCAATTAAATCGACCCACTGAATAATCTTATCCGTTTTCTTAATGGAAATTTGAAACAGCGAATCGTTTCTGTGTATTTAGGGCATATGGCGGGTCGAAGGGCTTACGCCGGCGGCGGCGATGACGGTGGTAGTATCAGTGGCGGTTCATCTAACTATAATGTTTTGTTTCAGAATTGTAGAGGTTCTTTTGGTTCTGAGCCTCATAATGCTCTGTTCCTTTCTGGGTCGTCTTCTTCCCCTTCTCTGCTTGGTACTTCCTCTTCTTTATCTTTTCAATTCTTGCCTCTGTTTTTGTTTGATTTATTTCACGATTTTGGTTATCCTTTGGGTTTATGTAGTGAATCTGATTGAAGCTTGTTTTGTATCTTTTGTAAATTTCAATGTTATGGCTGTTTAAGTTGGGTTGAATTATGTGAAATCACCATTCAAACCTAAAACTTAAACGGATGAGTTTCTGATAATTTTAATTATATTAACAAATGATCATCAAATGGAAATCATGTTGATAAAACGATTTAGTTAATAGATCATCAAATGGAAATAATATTATTTGATAAAACGATTCGAGAGTGATTCGGGTCAGAGGACCTTCTACTTCAAAATCATGTTGAATCGTGTTAAATCACGGATTAACTCGAAAGTTTAAGTTAATAGATCATGGTATGAGAGTGAATGTTATTGCCTTTTGGTGAGTTTTCTCTCTGATTTAATTTGGTTTCTGCTGGCTATGGGATAGATTTCAGTATATCACTTGGGAGGTTAAAACTTTCCTACTTGTTTCAATAAGATATTTGATATCCATTTAATGTTTTTTTATGTTACTAGCATAAATTATGTTATAGGACAGATGCAAATGCTTCTTAGTTAGCTTTTTGATTATATCCATGCCCAACTTGATCTTTATAAAAGATTGTACTGGTTGTAGGTTCAAGATCCATGATGAGCTTCGAAGATATACGTGGAGGCAACGGATCGAATAGACCATTCTTTTGCTCGTTCGATGGAGAAGATAATGGGGATGACGACTTGGATGAGTACTTCCATCACCCTGAAAAGAAGAGGCGTTTAACTGCTGATCAAGTTCAATTCCTCGAGAAAAGTTTCGAGGTCGAGAACAAGCTAGAACCGGAAAGGAAAGTTCAATTAGCAAAGGACATCGGGCTGCAGCCTCGTCAGGTTGCTATATGGTTTCAGAATCGTCGAGCACGGTGGAAAAATAAACAGCTGGAGAAGGACTACGACACTCTTCAATCCAGTTATGAAAGCCTCAAGGTTGATTATGAAATTCTACTCAAGGAGAAGGATTCACTAAAAGCTGAGGTAAAATGTTTTTGAAAAAAAAAAATCCACTTCCATTGCTGATTAAACTCTGTTTTGTTGATTACTAAGAAACAATTCATGGATATTACAGATTCTTCTCCTAACAGACAAGCTGCTACACAAAGAACAAGAAAAGGGAAACTCTGTACTGTCTGAAGTTGACAAATTTGGTGAAGAACAATCTCATAATTTGGTTGCTGATTCTAATTTGGAGGATGAAATCTCCAAATCTTCAAAGCTGGCTTGTAAGCAAGAGGATATCAGTTCAATAAAAAGTGATATATTTGATTCAGATAGCCCACATTACACTGATGGAGTTCACTCTTCACTCCTAGAGACTGGCGATTCTTCCTATATTTTCGATCCCGATCAGTCCGACTTAGACGAAGAAGATAACTTGGGAAAGAATCTATTGCCTACTTACATCTTCCCAAAGCTTGAAGATGTCGATTACTCTGACGCGCCCACGAGTAGTTGTAATTTTGTATTCCCAATTGAAGACAATGCTCTTTGGTCCTGGTCTTAGTGAGTCCTTTTCTTTGTTGTGCCTTTCCTGTACTGTCTATTTTTAAAGCCTGCATTTCTGGTGATTCTTATGGAATAAATCCAAGCCACGGTAGCCCACACCCACATGTCGACCTCAAGCCCGGTTTAGTTTCTGTCGATTTCGATCCATCATGTAATCTCCTTCTTGGGTTTTGGTTAAGAGTGGTTTTAATTGTTAAATAATATACTTGTTTCCTTCGAATGTGATTAAATAATATCTTCTCTATTTCCTTGAGGATGCTTTTCACTTATCACTCAATTTTTGATAGTTTTGTAAGGTTTAAGATTCTCCAATGCCAACGACAGCAACAACTCAACAACATTAGTGTTGACTCAATCACCAATTTGAATCCTCCAATCTCCATTGGGGTAACTTAAAAAAAAAAAAAAAAAATCTCCCATTTGAGGGTCTGGTTGAGTGTTTCTTGACCATAACTGTAGGCTTTTGTTTCACAAATGTTAGCAATAAGAAAGAAGAAAATGGCTGAGCAAGCAAAAATGATGAGATTGAGAAGAAAAAGGCTTGATGAAATAAATGTCTTGAGCTAACAATTCTTTCATAACATGGATGTAGTTTTGTGGAGCAGTTGCTTCCACAAATAAACGAGGCATGTCATTGTGTCATTTGATTTGTTTTTTAAAAAAAGTGATTAAAAAAAGCCAGTTGACTTTAAAACAATATGCCATTAAGGTGTAGCTTGGAGAATCACTAATAAAGTTTGTTGTTATGATGGGGATTGATCCTTTCTTCTTCTTTTCATTGCAGTCAACTTCAAGATCTTAAAAACCATGGAAGAGCTACTTAATTATTAGAAAGACAAATAGTTATGGTTAGAAGTAGTGAACATATACCTTATAAATAACTTCTTTATGTAATACATGAACAACATTGGATGAAGAGAAAAAGGAGAGAAGACAAGGCACATGATGAATTTGGTAGAGTTTGATAAGAGAGAGAAAAGAAAAGTAAGAATCTATGTGTGGGAAAGAGGCATTATTTGAAGTGGAAGAAGCTGTGTTCAAAAGTTGGTGTTTCTATTCAAACACAAAAACTTTCTACAAATCAAATGGATATTTCATCATCACCACTGACAGCCATGAATTTTAACAAATAATATAATAATTCTACATATTGATGCTCATTTCCCACTAATTACATCCCCCCATAATACTTTTTATGATTTTAGTCAAATTATCCCATCCAAATCATATATATATATATATATAGATATATATATAATTTTTTTTTTTTTTTTTTTTTTTGATTTTTGTTCACCTCAAACCCAAGGGATTTAAATTATGGAGAATTAATCATCCTTTACTCTTGAAAAGGATTGAACTTTTCATCACTCACTCTTTTCAAAAATAGATTCTAAATTGATGATCAACTTAATCAAACATAAAGTTAAGACATATATTTTAGATTAAAAGATCATATATTCTCACATATTAAACTATATTATTGAAAAAAAATCAAATTAATTAACCCAACAAAATTTAGACACATTTTGATATATATATATATATATATATATATATATATATTTTCTTCCTCTTCTTTAAAATATTATGTTGGTCTCTAGACTTTTAGCTTTATTCTATTTTGATTTTAAAATTTTTAAAAGTCTAATTTTAACTTTTGAAGTTTATTTCATTTTGATTTATGAATTTTCAAAAGTCCAATTTTGATCTAAGAATTTCTAAGTTTGTTCCATTTTAAGTTCCTAAACTTAAAAATTAAAAAAATCTTTAAATTGTTTCATGTGATAAATTTAAAGTTAATATTATTGATTTTTTTGAAATATAATATTTATTAAAATTAGTTCAACAATAATCATTTTGATATTAACAAGAAAATATGTAAATGTATTTCTAAAATTTACCTGTAATATAAGAGTTTGGTATCTACATGGACTCCAATCAAGGTCTGATCTTGCACTTTGAAGTGATACATTTATAAAACTCAATACCCATCAAAATCACACACATTTTTTAAATATATACTTTTTATTAAGAGTTGAAAGGACTTCAACCACACCCTTTAAATTATGAACACATTTTGAATATGATATAGATTTTTAAAAGTCTAATTTTAGTTTCTAGATTTTAATGTATTTTTATTTTGTTTATTCGCCAACTTCCATCACATCAATCCTTAATTATTATTTTTTTTATTAATCTATTCATTTCCTTCGTTTTTTCTAGAGGCATAGCAAACATGTCATAACGGTTAAAATAGAACAAAACTTAAAAATTTAAGGATTAAAATGTTTTTAACCTATATAAATCAGAAAAATAAAACATTAGTAATAAAGAAGGGTCATACGTGGCGGAGATTTATTGGAAGTTAGAAAAGGTCAAAGGAAATGCTAGGCCGCTAACAGCTACCTTATCTATTTTTCTCTTGAAGGGAAGAAACAGGCTCCAATTGTAGAGCGACGCGTGTCATATAATTACCGGAGATTGCCGGTATAGATCTACCGACCATTAAAGCTCCGGAACTGAGGGTCTTCGATTGATTAAAGCCACGTGTGCAAAAGGCTGGGTGTTATTAAAACGACATAGCCGTCACCATCAAAGTGGGGACAGCCAGTACACTATAGCAACAAAATAAATATAAAAATTAAAAGAAAAGAAAGTCCCAAAGCCTCGTCTTGGAATCTCCGTCGTGCTCGGGCCCACTGACGTGGACATGCTTGACCACCTGGCAACCGATCCGTGACTAGATCAGATTACAAACAACGGGTTCGGCCCCGCCACTCCGTTTTATTTTATTATTATTATTACTTTTCTAAATTCTTCATATTTATTTGTAGATAAATTATTACTTTTGTCACGTCGTTTGAATAAAGCTTGTATTTATTAAAATTTAAAAACTAATATATGTTTTTCAAAATATTAAAAATATAAATCTTTGATCATTAATTAAATTTAAATTTTATCTACTTAGAAGTCTAAAATTTTAATTTTGAGTTTAATATATTAATAAAATTTAATTAAAAAATTTATTAAGTACTACATTTATAATTTTGAAATTTGGTATAATTTTGATAATTATAAATATTTAAAATATGGTACTAATGGGACGTTTGGCCTACATGTATGGGTGGGTTTGGTCTTAATCACTGACCATACCCATGTTTGGATAGCAGGTTTAATTTCAACTCACATGACTTAGAGTATTTCTAATTTTTACCAGGCTTCATCAAAATAATATGAAACAAACCGTGCGGATTTTCTTGATATTGTAATTCCTAAACTTGATATTTTAAATATAATTATAAGTTTATTTGCATTGAAACTAAAAAAATAACTGTTATCCATTGTAAACAAATTATTATTCGTAAATGTCAAATCTATAAAACAATAATAATAATCAAAAAGTAACGAGTATTATAGTATAGTATTAAAATGTATAAATGACTATAAATATAAATATTTTAAATTTTAAGTAAATTTATAATTATTTGTGAGCATAACTCATCTATTATAATTTTCTTAAAAAAAAAAATAAACATTAGTCAAGTAAAATAAATAATATTTATGTACGTTACTTGTTAGTTTCTTTTTTTTAATAAAATACTTCACTAGCTTTTTCTTTTTCTTTTTTTTTTCCATGGATTTCAAGAATAACTAACCATGTTAATAAATTGCGTTCATATTAATTGATAAACATTGGTTAGTTCTAATACACATGCACTTCAAACACTGATTTGTAGTACCTATCTAATAATATTTGCATCCCAAATACTGACTTTTAGTATATCTTTCATAATACCTGCATCTCAAACACCAATATTTACAGTATACTCTCAATAATATTTTTCCAAACACTGACTTCCCGTCTATTATATTTGCACTACAAATACTGATTTATTGTATTTTATATCACTCTGCGAAACCTGCAAAATCTTTACCCGCAACCAAACACACTCTCAAATATATTAATAACTATGGACAAAAATATTTTAAATTATTATATTACAATTATTTTGTAAAACAATTTCTAAATATTAATTTCTCAAGAAATTCCTTTATATTAGATGACAGATATCAATTCATGTTGATATAAATTATTGATCTAAGATTGTATAATTAAATAATTTTCAAAACATACAAGATGAGGGCCAATTAAAAAAAGATGTCTTTTTAATTTGAACTCTTTTAGTTCAATTGTATAAAAGGTAGGGACTTCAAAAAAAAAAAAAAAAAAAAAAAAATTCATTACAAATTTATTAATGATAAATAAATAATTTATGTTAATTAAAATATATTTTATATTCAAGATAAAGCGACATACTTTGTTGAGAATGACTTGTATAAGGTCTGCGTCCATTAAATATGGATGTCACACATTGAGATGTTTTTAGAATCTTCAAATTGATATTTCCCACCAGTCCATTTTGGACATACATAATCAATTTTATTTTTTATTTCACTTAAAAAGTCTCTACGTACGCCAAAACGAGCATACTTCGCATGACACTAATGATATATTAGCATTCGTCGAAAAGTGATTCGAATTACTGGTAGTGTCTTTATATAAGATTTGTTGTCCTCATCCCAGCATACTAGTGTTAATGTGATATATGTTAAAAAAAAATAAGTTGAGAGATCAAAATAAAACAAACTTGAAAGAACAAACGTAGATTTTAATTTCTCGAGCGTTTTCATATCTAAGATTTTTCTAAATAAATGTACGCAGCAAGCAAAAACAAAGTCGATTTTAAATTTACGTAACCCATTCGCAAAATGTAGATTTTGATGGGTTAACCTAACCAGTGTTAAATTAACCACCACACTAAACACATTGTTAAGCTTCATCTTCATAATGATGAGTTGATGTGACCAACTAGAGTAAAACTCAATTGATATAAATTATGTATTTAAATGTAACTTGTTGGCATAATATAGTCAATAAGTAAAATGAACATATCATATAGAGTAACAAACTTTTGGAAGCTCAAATCCACAAAAAGTTGAGGGAAGTTAATTAAACTTTTGAATATATTTTATGAGAAGGTCTAAGAGGAGCATGTCCTTTGGATAAGAATTAGGTTAAAATATCATTTTGGTTCCTAGAGTTCAATTTTTATTTTATTTTGGTTCCTAAATTTTCAAATATTCAATTTTAGTCTATCAAATTTGTTCTATTTTGATCCATCAATTACAACTCTGTTTCATTTTAATTCTTATACTTCCAAAAAATCAATTTTAATCCCTAGACATTAATTTTTTTTTTTAAAAAAGTTGGTCCTTTAAAAATATATATTTCATTTAATATTAATTTCGAACTTATTATAAGAACTTGTTTTAAACTTTAATTAAAGCTTATAGACTAAAATCAAACTTTTAAATGTCGAGGAACTAAAATAAACAAAATTAAAAGTTTATGGACTAAAATTGAACTTTTGTAACTTTACGAACCAAAATAAAAAAATAAAAATAAAAATATAGGAACCAAAATAGTACTATTTTAACCTAAGATTTATTATGGACCAAAAATATTTTTAGGGGAAGGACAATAAATTATTTTTTTAAAGGTATGTTTGGTGGGGTAGAAATAATTGAGAAGAGAAGGAAAGAGATCTATTCCCATTATTTCGACACATCAATCACTAATTCCTTTCTTTACCTTACTTTCCCTTACCTTCCCTTCTCTTTCCGTCGCAATAAAACTTTAATTTGGAAATCCTCAATAATGTTGGCTGTTGAATGTATGTTTTTTTTTCAGAGCTTAAAATTTGAATCTCTCCTTCAAGTACACCACCAACTCTTGCTGCAACCAAAAAAAGAAAAGAAATATATTCTGAATTTTCACTCTTCTTGTTTGGTTATAGAGATATCTAAGATTTGATGAACTTATTTTTAGAAATTATGCCTATCATTATTAGACATGATAAATTATAAATATTTATCTCACACAACTTTGATATGGGTAATATTTATAATATACATGATAAAGAGCATGATTTAATTGACATTAAATGTCTACATTCTATATCTTGACTTCACATTAAATTTAGCAAAATTTTGATATTTTTTTTTAAGGTTACAATATTAGATGTGATATCAAGCGAATATTAGTACATTTTTAAACCTATAATAAATAAAGTTTTATATAATATATGATCATCTCATAATATTTTTGTTACCAAATATTCCCAATAATGCATAATTTTTCAATTCTATTCTTTATCTTTATAATTCTTACTTTTTACTAATAATAAAATTTGCTGTCCACTTGTCAAAATATATATATATATAAATAAAAATAAGATATATTATTATTAAAATTGTAATCGAAAATAAACAAAACCAAATAAAAATCAATGTTCTTTATTGGATGCGGAACGAAAATCACCCCCTAATAAAAGTTAGGTTCCATTTTAAATATAATATTTAAATATAAAGAGACATGAAAAATAAGAGAGGAAAAAAAGAGAGAACTTACAATCAAGCAAAGAAGAATACATCCAGCAGCACCCGGAAACAGAGCGAACCAGAAATTCAGATGCTGCAACTTAGCTCCATCGATGAACAGAATCGGCAAGCTAGCAGCTAATATTACATTACAATACAAATTAAATCAATAAACATAAACAAACAATCAAACAACAATGAACCCTCGAAAATTGATTTGCAACCTGGTGGGTGCATTGAACCAGTATAGATCATAAACGCCATGGAAGCAGCAAGAGCAGAGCTTCGAGCCAGCCATCCAGGCCCCAACAAAGCAAACGCCAAAACCCCAATTGCCGCACACCCAATCTGAGCCATGAACACATTGTACTTCTGCATCAAAAAACAAACAAACCCAATTCACCAAAACACAATATAAGAACTTTTGGATTGGAAGGAACGGGTGAATTCGAAATAGGGAAAGTACTCGAGCTGCAGGGGATGTAGGCGTTGCGAACAGGACGGCACAGACTGCTCCAAGTGGTGCAATTGTCATCGAAATCCCCTTTGCTGCTAGAATTTGATCCATTTTCCCTAGCATTGCCATTGCTGCAAATGCCCCTGTTTCATGAAATTTTCTCATTGAATTCAAGTTCTACAATATGCGTTTGATAGATAAATTCTTGTAGTTTATGGCTCAATTGGATTCGAGTTCTTTGCGATTTTTTAGGGGTTTTGTTTTTACGCTAACCTGCAGAAGGCCACAGGATGTCACTGAGAGGAGGAGAAACAGAGGCCTTTTCTGGTTTTGACCCATCTGAACTCGGTACACCAGCAATGCCAGACGCCACAATACTCCGGCGACTGATTCTCCTCCAATCGTTGAGTAATCTCAGCGGCCCATCTGCTGAAATCCCTCGTTTTCCATTTAAGAAATGGCAATTCGGCAGAAAAGAAACAAATGAATGATTTGGGAGCAGAGAAGCCGATGGAGATTGTGATTGTACTCTGTAACTGGGTTGAAACTGTCGGTGACAGATATGGTGATGAATGGGCTTCAGTTGCAGGCTCATACCGGATTTTACCTTTGACCCACCAAAAGCTTCTATTGTGTAATCTCAACCACACCTTGTCTTGGATATTTGGGTAAAAAACAGGGGAAGAAGAAGATCGAGAGAAACAGAATATGGCAAAAGCAGCAAACAAGTTTGTTATATAAAATAATGACAAGAAACGAGTATGATCAGTAAACTAATGGCATGCAATTATAAATTTAGACGTGAATCTGACAAAGACACCATCTGGAGAGAAATGGGATTTGGGAAAAGTTCTGAAGAACACAGAGGCCTGAAGGAAAAAAAAAAAAAAAAAATCGAAGCTGTGTCGCAGACTTGGCCTTTGAAGAGGTTCAAAAGGCATCTGCAGAAAGAGATAACTCCATTTCTGTATCGGTGCCACTTCTCAAACATTAAAAAACACAAAAGGCAAATCATATTAAAATGGAAAAATCAATAAATAATAGCAGACTTTACCTTTCTCTCCTTCCCATCGTGCTTGTCCTTATCTAGAAATACTAGAAAAATCATCAGCATCCAATTAGAGAAATGGGATTAAGTTCAATTGTTGCAATATGTTACTGTTTGAAGCGAACAATAACTACAGAGAGGGTTAGGAGTTTGAGACTGATCTTCTTACAGATGGATTGTCCCCTGTTACAGATTTGACTTTTTAAAAGTAAGAGAACAGTCAAGGAAAAACATGTCATTTATTTGTCAGCAAAGTATAACATATAAAATTTAGAGGAAGAGTTGTCTGCAGAAAGTCAGTGGCAGCAGGCGGCAAAGTTTAGTGCTTTAAAAGATCCTTAGGAAGGGTTTGATTTGCTGAGTTCTTTTTTTTTTTTTGAGATTGAAATGAAAAATTCGAACCTTATCATTATCATTCTTGATGTATACTAATGTTACTGGACTACTGCATGTTTAGAACACAAATTATCCTGTTACTATCTCTGGTCCTTTCAGATCCTACTTTGAAATCAGAAATGTTGTGATCTTTCAAACCTCTCAACCGGAAATAAAACCAGCCAAATGCCGAGTCTGGATTTCAAACACAACACAACCCAAGCCCATTACAACCAACCAGAGACAGGCTAAATTATAAGCCCTTTTGCCACAACTTCAACATTCAGTAAGAAGTCAATCATTATGTTACACAGTTTTCTTTCTACAAAAATCATGCATTATCTGTAATTTACCAGTCAAGACAGAGATAGGCTGACTATAAAATCCATGACCAGCATATTCCATTGAGGGATGAAATATTCAAGGACTGCAAGAGTGAGATTCACAGATTTGGGTCATATAAGCAGATTTCCTCTCTGTTACAGAATGTTTCAAGAATAATCAGAATGAGACTCGTAGAAATCACTAGGACATGGTGACATGACTTCTTGCTCTAGAAACTGTAAAACTTGACTCATCGATGGCCGATCGTCCGGGTCAGCATCCGTGCATTTGGCTGCTATTTCAAGGATTGCTTCTACAGTATCGGCATCAACGTCCTTGCACCTTTTGTCAACTATCTCATCCATTTTGCTTTCTCCCAATAATGTGTGCACCTGTACAGTATCATCATGTTGTAACAGTGGAAATTTAACAGTAGCAAAATTGAGTTTAAATTGCATTTGCTTATATCTTTCCTCGACTGTTCAATCATAGTAATGGATTCTATTACTGAGATTTTAGTTATTGTTTAATGATAAGTTCCTTGTACCCCTTAGAGAATAAATAGTTTACAATAGTTACCAAATAGGGTTAGTTAGGCTCAAGGTCTAGATAAGGACTAGTCTCATATTGTAAAGGTTAGGTAATTAGTAAAGACTAAAAGGATTAGCCATAGTAGTTGTGAATTCAGGAGAGCTCGAAATCTTCCTTGTAACATTTTCTCAATTAATACAAATGGCTCTTTATCATTTTTAACCAAACTTTTAGAGCCATGCCAATCCTAAAGTTTTCAGAATACAAGAATAGTTTTTAGAGCATACCCAACCAACAACATTTAAGCCTCGCTTCACAAATGATGGATCAGTTGGTCTTCTCCCAGTGACTAGCTCCAGTAATAAAACTCCAAAGCTGTAAACATCTGCCTTTTCAGTCGCTCTCCCACTTTGTAGGTATTCTGCATAGAAATAGCAAAGAAAGCTATATAACAAAGAATATTTACGTCATTCAAGAATTGTTACGTCGATCATTTCTTTCAAATGCAGAAGTTTAAGCGCATGGACAAAGGTATGACTAATGAGCACCTGGAGCCAAATAACCAAATGTTCCAGCAACAACAGTTGTGACATGAGCATCCTCATCAACCAAAAGCTTGGCAAGTCCAAAGTCAGATACATGGGGCTCTAAGCTTTCATCAAGTAGAATGTTACTCGATTTAATATCACGATGCACGATCTTTGGACAACAATCATGATGCAAGTATGCAATCCCCCTTGCAGAGCCCAAGGCTATCCTTAAACGAGCTCTCCAATTCAAAGGCTGTTTTTCTGGTTGCTGTTCTGCACGAGATACAAAAAGGAAACAGTAATTATCTGTTCACGTTTAGAATGCAAATTGATAGGAAATTATAAACAGTTGAAATACCGAAAGAAAAATGGAAAATGAGGCACAAAATCTTTCAGAACAACCGGATGGATCCATGTTAATGTCATACCATGCAAGACATCATCGAGGCTGCCCATTGCAAGAAAGTCATAGATAAGAAGCTTTGAAGTTGGAAGACTACAATATCCACGCAAATTCACCAAGTTTATATGTTTGATGCAACCCAAAATCTCCAACTCTCTCTCAAACACTTGGTCTGAACCTTTTCGGCTTCCATCGATCTTTTTAACAGCAAATGTTCCACAATCATTCATGACCATTCGGTATACAATACCAAACCCTCCTGAACCGACAACATCTTCTTCATCAAGTGACTCCAGCTTTTCAATGATCTCACATGATGGATATGGTAGGTCACCGTGAAAAGTAATAAGTTTTGCGTCTGTTGTACAGTGAGGCTTAGCATCAGTTGGACAATGTTTAAGAAAAAAAAGAAAAAAAACAGCAAGAAAAACTAAGGATTACTTGGTTCATGAACCACTTGCTTTTTTACTTCTCTGTATCTCTTGGCAGCTCTTTCCTTCTTTGATAGCCACCGGATCCATAAGAATGGAACAAGCACTACAAGTGCAACGCCCATTGTGGACATTGCACCAATTATTACCCCTTTGATGTAGTGTGAAGGTCTTTTCACAGGCACTACAAAAAATCACAAGTATCTTTAAACAAGAACTTTGAAGTCTTACAAGACGAATAAAAGTGATAAGAGTTAAGATGTAGTTTGTCAGCAAGCTAACCAGAAGCTTCATCACTTTCAGCATGAGGCAACACTGCAGGGAATCCCAATGAGGTTTGGCAGGCCTTGTTAACTTGATGACCACAGAGATCTGAATTGCCAATGAACCTACATTTGCACACTTAGCTATCAATATAACGAGCTCCCAAGACGCGATGTTGAATCTCATACTAGAATGCCAGGATGCTACTCCAATCAAAGAGGAAGGATGAAAATGAGGGAAAACTACAGGAACTAAAAACTAATTAACATGCATTCTAAATGAGACTGAGAGAGAAAGTGAGGAGTAGAAAAGCAACAGCAAGTCTCCAAATAGTCTAGTTCTTACAGATGATAAACAGAAGTCACTCCTATGTAATGTTCGCAGGTGTCTACCAGAATTCCTCAGACTACCATCCTGGAATTTTATGAAGTATACATATGGGTGATAGACTAGTTCACCAGTGAGCTAAGTCTAACAGTATCTAGATATTTTTCAATTTTTACTTTTTCAAACAGTGTCCCTAGGTAAGGCGTTTTGTAATTATCTCTTGACCCTGGTTTGGACCCCCAACCACCTCCATATTTCTCTCCAGTATAGTGATAGAGATACAACTGCTAGCTTTCTTCGGAGTGTAGAAAAAGAAATCCTAGCTCTATCTTTCGTTTACACTTTTACACACACAAACATTGTATCACCAGTAGTCATTAAACATAGTCTATAATGGTAATAGACATTATGGAGTTCCCCAAAGTACACTTGTTTTATATTTTAAAAGAGTTTAGAGAAGACAAAAAACTTAAAAAATTACCAGAATCCAAGTGTGCTATTTGATCAGAACCCTTTGGAGATGTTTGTCAGAGGGGATGTTTGGTATGAGATTTTGAATGAGTATTTCAAACTAGTATTTACTAAATATTCATAAAAAAACTACATTCAAACGAAGCTTTAATTGCAATCATTACTTTTAAATACTCGAAATAAATCTTTATTCTAAATACTAATTTTAAATACTCTTAAAAACTACACCCAAACAAGTTTTTTACTGCAATCATTGTCAATCTTAACTTCTAAATACTCAAAATAAATTTTCATTCTAAAATACTAATTTTAAATACTTTTAAAAACTACATCCAAACAATCTTTTGACTGCAATTTTTACTATTAAATACTCAAAATAAATCTTTATTCTAAATACTAATTATAAATACTTTTAAAAACTACATCCAAACAAATATTTGACTGCAATCATTACTTCTAAGTACTCAAAATAAATCCTCATTCTAAATACTAATTCAAATACTCTTAAAATCTCAATTCAATATGGAGCTATTAAAAATGAATTTTTATAATTGCTCTGCAAACTTCATCCAAATGAGTTATTACAAAATTTTCTTCGTTATAATCACTCAAAATAATTCTTCATTTCTAATCACTTAGAATACTCATTATACAATTTTGCAAACAAACACCTTTTAAGTTAAGTTAGCTGAAATCACCTACACTGATCAGCAAGTCGCAGGACACATGAATTGCCCAAGTCAACAGGAAAATCTCCTTTAAATGATTTAATTAAAACAATATATAGATAACAATAATGCCCATATTCACAATTTGAAATTTTACTCGGAAAATTTAAATTTTCAGATATAGGAGGATATCACACGTGTAAATGTAAATTTCGTATGAATGAAATTTTGAGAAAACAAAAACAAAAATCTGAGAACTCACGAATTACTTCCAAAAGTGCTAAGAATTCCAAAATCTGGAATTTCTCCAGAGAAAAAGTTGGTGGACAAATTCCTGTGAATAAAATGAAAAGGGTAATTTCAAAACGATGGTACAACTCTAAATGCGAAGCGAACTCTTATTAGTGCTATTCAACTTACAAATGGCGCAGAAGTGAGAGACGGCCAATGGATGATGGAATAGCACCCTTCAGCAAATTGCTTGATAAATCCCTAAATTTGAACGTCAATATTAAAAGAATAAATAATAATGAAAAAAAAAAGTCACCAATCTTGTTAACTCAATGTAAATGAACAGTGTCAAATGGAGCTTCAATATCAATAAAATAGCCCCAAGTCAGATACATGCTTTTTTTCAATCTCAAATAGCCCAAAACAATAAGTTACAAATGCCAAATCATTCAGGCAAACTTACAGTACAGTAAGAGCAGAAAGGTTTCCAATATCCATTGGTATGCCGCCTTGTAGATAATTAGACCTCAAATACCTTTGCAGATGGTCAAAAAATACATTTGGATGAATATTTAAGAATTGTATGAAAATAGTAGAAGTAACACTCTTCACTTACAGAGCTCTGAGCTGAGTACATTT
Organism: Cyclanthera cordifolia; assembly: GCA_037832605.1. NCBI lineage: Eukaryota > Viridiplantae > Streptophyta > Magnoliopsida > Cucurbitales > Cucurbitaceae > Cyclanthera > Cyclanthera cordifolia. Next base: position 8,893,679 of record JBBMEG010000005.1, on the reverse strand, counting down.
AGTGATTTCATTAGAAATATATCCATGTAAGCCATTTCGGTGAAGTGCCCTGGTTAACATTCAAATGGTAATGAGAAAGAAGTGATGAAATCACTTTTCAAAACATAAAATTTCAAAACTTAAGCTTCTTTTCCAGAATAGTATTAAGAGGAAAATGTTGAAGAAGAAATGGCTGCAGGACTTACAGTCTCTGTAATCTGCTGAGTTTACCAATGCTGGGAGAAATAATCCCTCCTAGTTGCATGTAAGGTAAGTTACTGAAACATCCCAAGCCACAAATCAAAGATCATTTTAAACAAATAATAAATAATAATTGATAACTGGAAAATCGAAACTTTGTCCCATTGTATATCTAGGGCACCCCCATCTACCACGAAGCTCAGACCCGAGAGACAGTATGAAATTTTATAATTGAGCACAATCTTCGGCTTGGAATGTGGGACTTCCAAGGAATCATACCTTGGAGACCCCAAGCCTCTAACAACTAAAACCTATCAATTAGGAGAAGGAACAATATAATCCTGAAATAAGAGAACACGCATATGGAAGGTGACATACATTGAGCTGACCCGTTGATCCTCAGGGTGACAAGAGATACCAGTCCATTTGCAAGGAGACTCATCAGAAGCTTCCCAATCACCAAGTAGATTTTTACTATCATTAAAACCGCTTCTAATTTCCAACAACGCTAGGCCTGTACTATGTAGAATGTGAAAAAAATACAAGAAATTAGCAATGAAAACTCGATCTAATCATTCAAATGAAACAGAAAACATGCCACTACAAAGCATCAAGGTACTAGTTCTCTAATCGATTGGTTCAAAAGCATCAACACAACGCCATTCTTCATCATACCCACATGAAAAAAGGGGAAACAAGTTAAAAACTCAAACAGGGGAAAAACGAAAAAAAGGGATTTACCATCTGAAGTAAGAGCAAGAGTGGAAGAGCTGAAAAGGGTCGATAGTAAAAGCGATGAGAGAGCCAAAACCAACAAACCCATTTGAACTTTGTTGCGCATTGAGAATGATCAGGTTCAGTTAGACAAGAATGAAGGTTAGGGTTTTGAATGTGATGATAAAAGAGAAGAAGGGTTGGGTTGGAGTGCGAAAGAAGCTTGAAATTAGAGGAAGAAGGCGCCATTATTAAACACAATAATCATTCGAACAGATGAGAGAGAGAGAGAGAGAGAGAGAGAGAGATTACTTTCGATTTCAGTGGCAGGTGGGCAAGCTTTTTTTTCAAAGTGAGCATTGAGAGTTGTGCAAACCGAACGCAATGAGAAATTCAAAAGTTAATTTTTGGGACTTTTTTCCATCGATCGTGACACTTTCCCTCCAGAAAAGGGGATTAAAATTTTATTTGGCTCGTAGTTGTTTCATTTATAATCACTCAAGTGAGTCATCCTTTCGCAAATCATTCATAGGTTTTGTATTCGTCTATCACATTATTAATTAAATGTAAGTTGATATTTGATTAATAATTTTATTAATTTATTAGATCAAAACAAATTTAAGATAAATGATTACATAACCTTATAAAATTTAAGGTATTAATGTGTATCATGAATTAAAAAATTCATAAATTCAATTATTCACCTCGTTATTATGCACACGTTTTAACTGTTATTGTTTGTTATTTAAACCCTCACTCGAACCATTGATCGAATGTATGTTAGTGCATAAGTACTATTAGCTGAGCTTGCTTTGGCAATTGTAATTGTATTAAAGCTTAAAGTACAATTACTAAAATTTAATTTTTGAAAATTTGGTGAATAAAATAAAATTAAATTAAAAATCATGAAATAAAATGAAACAGATATTAAAGTTAACGAACAAACAATTAAATCTTCTTAAGTCAATAAATAATGACATGATCAATTATTTTTTGCGGTTATTCACATTCTGTTGATATCATTTTTCGTTTATTCGCTACACTAAAGTACCTAATTACTATATTATTAAATATTACAAGAATAAAATATTGATTTAAAATAAAACTATTAATTTTGATATGAAATTGAATTACAATCAATCACCAAAACATGATTTTAATGAATATTGTTATTTCAGTATTACTTTGTTTTCCTTTTGTTTGTTTCTTTTTTTTACAATGATATTCAGTATTAGTTTGTAAGAACATCGCAGATTATGATTTGAATGTTAACGTGCTACATTATTAAATAAGAAGTAACATTGTATTAAATGCACTAAATACTAAAACAGGCAAGGGACTTTCGTTTTTTTTTTTTTAATTTTATTAAAAGAAAAAGCATGGGATTTAAACAAGCCATGCTCCAATTAGGCAAATTACCTTATCTGTCAATTGTAGGCTGACTTATTAGATAAACTAGTGTCAAAAAAAAAAAAAAACAGTAAAGAATTATTTTGAGTGATTTTAGAAAATAATTTGTAATAATAGTTGGTTTTGATAAAATATTTAAAGATTTTTTAAACAACAATTCCTAAAAGTATATTTGGACAATAGAGAATAATTTATCTCACAATCACCTTTTTCCAAAATATATATTTTTTTTCTCTTAACTACTTTTTATTCTTCTTATTATAACTTTTTCTTCCCTACATAATTATTTTTCACTCGCATCATATATGTTATTTTATTTTCTTATTATTATTCTCTTCACCCAAACACAATTAATCATTTTCCTCATAATCACTTTCATCGGCTCAAACACAAAATCATTCTCCCGATCAATAATTCCTTTCTCATTCTCCCTCAATTTTTATTCCTCCCATAATCATTCTTATTCCCTTCTCCACAAACACACTCATAACCATAACATAAATTAGTCAGGTTCTCGAAGCCCGCCAAAATAAATTATTGATTAAGAACCATGAATTAATTTTTCAATGATAAAAACAAATAAAAATGGGATTATGTGTTTGAACAAAATTCTAAATGAACAGTACAATTTAATAAAACAAATAATTATACTAAAAAAATCTAACACAATTACAATTTATGATCATAAGTCAAAAATATAATAATAAATATATCATTAGTCTAATTATTTAGAAAAATCAGAATGAGCACTTGTTCTGTTATTCAAAACAAATTTCATTTGGACCAAAACCTCACAAAATCACATTTGAAACGAAAAACATGGTTGAATCAAAAATGGAAAATTAGCTACTCATAATCAAAACAACCAAAATAATATTTATCAGATTGAATAAAAATAAATAAATAAGCCAACATAATCAAATTTATTCCCTTCTTTTTTACGTTTCTACAAAATGACATGCACAAATATATATATATATATATATATATATATATATATAATATTTTATTTTCTATTTTTATGGAAGTGGCATCCGCCATTTTTTAAATTTCCTTTCCTTATTTTATTTTTTCTTAAATTCAAATTAAAATCTAGTTTTAAATATATTTCACAAGTTTTTTGAAAATTCAAATTATAAATTAAATTTGAAAAAATATTCAGAATTACAATAATCAATCGAAAATAAGATTTAATAAAGATTATTAATTTTAACTTTAAGTATTAAAATTCAGACAAACACACACAATGGGAGAGAAAAAAAAAAAAAAAATCATGCAGTTGGGTGGAGGGCAAACGGTAAAATAGGATCAATGCAGCAGTAGAAAACCGACCCCATAAAAATCCTCATCAACCAGTTCCATATAGACCATTTCCTCCATTCCACCCCTTTAAGATTTCTCATTCCAAACCCTTACATTTCAGTAACCTTGCTGCCATCCATGGAACTGGAATCTGCAATTCCTTCTTCCCAGCACCAATCTCCGCCTCCTCGTCAGACACCGGGAGGATGGCGTGCCGTCAAATACATTATCGGTAACAAACAAAGCTTCCTCGCACCATTGTTTTTCCTTTACAAAGCTTTCACTCTTGGTTTTGATCTACCCCTACCCCTAATCTGAATAATCTTCTTATTTTGAAGGGAATGAGTCCTTTGAAAAACTGGCATCCATGAGTCTGATAGCGAATATCACCGTGTATCTGAGCACCAATTACAATCTGAGTGGCATTTTTGCGGTTAATGTGGTTAACATTTGGAGTGGTACCTCCAACGTTGCCACTCTAGGTGGAGCTTTCATTGCCGATACTTGCCTCGGCCGCTACCGCACCCTTCTCTACGGTTCCATTGCATCATTCTTGGTAACTTTCATTTATCAACTTTCCCCCTTCCTTTGAATTCATGGACATATAAACAAATCTTTTGATTTCTAATTTGTCTTTGAAAAGGGAATGGGGATTGTTACTCTTACGGCAGCTTTACACCAGCTGAGACCTCCTTGCAATGCAGAAGATTCATACCACTGCCCACAACCACATTTGTGGCAGCTTCTTGTGTTGTTCTCTGGTCTCGGTCTGTTATCGATAGGTGCCGGTTGCATTCGCCCATGCAACATTGCATTCGGAGCCGACCAATTTGATACCACCACAGAAAAGGGCAAGTCTCAATTAGGAAGCTTCTTCAATTGGTGGTACCTCTCTTTCACCATAGCCTTACTTATAGCCCTCACTGGTGTGGTTTATGTTCAGACCAATGTAAGTTGGACTCTCGGCTTCGCCACTCCCACCATCTGTTTCTTCTTCTCCATCTCGGTTTTCTTGTTGGGTCGACGTACGTATATCATTGCCAAGCCTAGAGGAAGCATATTTTCCGATATGGCAAGAGTCATAAGCGCTGCTTGTAGAAAACGAAGACACTCAGTTTCATCTCACTCGTTTTATGATCCTCCAGTGGCGGATTCTTCATATGAGGAAAAGCTTTTTCATACAGAGAGGTTCAAATGGCTGGATAAAGCTGCGATTATAGTGAAACCAGATGATGAATTGGATGAACATGGAAAACCTAAGAATCCATGGAGATTATGCAGTTTACAGCAAGTGGAAGGATTCAAATGCCTAGTATCAATTATTCCCGTATGGATATCAGGAATTGGGTGTTTCATAGTATTCGATCAACCTAACACATTCGGGATTCTTCAAACTCTGCAAACAAACAGATCGATCGGACCACATTTCGAATTCCCACCCGGCTGGATGAACATGGCCAGTATGATTTCCCTAGCTATATGGATCATTATTTACGAGAGAGTATTCATTAAAATTGCACAGAAAATCACAGGAAAAGAGAAAAGACTTACAATAAAGCAAAGAATCATCATAGGAATCGTCTTGTCGATTATGAGTATGATCGTATCCGGAATCGTCGAGAAAAAACGAAGAGACTCCGCTATTAAGAACGGATTGCTCGTTTCACCGATAAGTTTCGTGTTCCTGATACCGCAGCATTCTCTTACTGGTTTGATGGAGGCTTTTGCTTTGGTAGCGATAATGGAGTTCTTTACAATGCATATGCCTGAGCATATGAGAACTGTTGCTGGAGCCGTCTTCTTCCTCACGCTCTCTGTATCGAGCTATATAAGCTCTCTGATTGTTAATATAATACACATTGTGACGGGTAAGCTTGCGAAATCGCCATGGGTGGGGGGCAATGACCTAAATCAGAACAAGCTGGACTACTACTATTACACCATCGCCGTTATGGGAGCTATGAATTTGCTGTACTTTGTCATCTTCGCAAGCCGTTACGTGACGAGTTTTGATGATAAAGCGAAATCAAGGAATGATGAAGCTCATCGGATTGATTTGGCAGTGCAGAAGACGAAAGAAGAATGTTGAATGCTTGAGCTGAAACAGTGCGCGCGCAATTTATCAATCTTTGTACAGTGAAATTAGATTTTTTTTTTTTTTTTTTTTTTTTTAATTTATTAAATATTGGCAGTAGATCGATCTATCTATGCACAATAACCCAATATTATTTTTCATATTTTATTTTCATAGATGTTAAATTTACGAATAAATATAGTTGAGGTTGGGTTGAGTAGGGATATTTTTGTTTGAGTAATATTTAGATTATGCTTGGACATGACATAAATATTGATGGCAGTGTAATATCAATCGCATTTTATTTTTATTTTTTTACTTATTATTTTGTGTGTGTTAAATTGTGGCTCATAATGTGACATACGTGTGAACATTAATGCCTAGACATGACCTAAATATTTCTCCTTTTCTTTTAGAACTTAATTTTAAAGGCTGGTCAATCCACCAATTATTCCAATCGTATATGGCAGAAATTTAACCCTATATTTGTTTAAGTTGGTGAAAGTAGGTTTCGAGGTTCCTCTAATTAAACAAATAGAAGCCCACACACGTATAATAAAATCAACTCTAATTGTATATATAATAAAATATATATATATATATATATATATATATATATATATATTTATTCCTTATCATTTGGGTTAAGTGATCATAGTTGTTGGAATGAGTTGTTTTTTTTGGTAATTTACAAATTTAGAAGAAAAAATCTTGAAACTTGTTTCTTTCTTTACAAATCTAGATAGTTAGAAATCTCTATTGGCAAAATCGAGACTAGATCTATGCTCACATAAAATAAGAGCTGATTTTCATTTTTAATTATTAATAAATTAAATATGTACAAGTTAATTATCGAGGATTCATTTGGGAAATATTCTATTTCAAATGCAAATTGTGACGTTTTCTTCAAAATAGAGAGAGGTTGAAAATACAAATTAAATATATAATCCGTTCATGATTCAACAAGAAATGGGGATGTAGCTCAGATGGTAGAGCGCTCGCTTAGCATGCGAGAGGTACGGGGATCGATACCCCGCATCTCCAATTTTTTTTCCCAATTTCATTTTTGCCCTAGAAAAAAAGTTATGCTCTGTACACTGTACAGTTTATAATTTTTTTGAAGTTCTTCGAAAGTTCCTTGACAATACTGCAACCATAACTCCAGAAGACCAAATAAACCATGATGGATCAGTAGCTCATCCATGGCGGCTTTGCAGTATTCATCAAGTTGAAGAAGAACTGAAATGTATACTATTGCTCATTCCCATTTGCTCAATCAGTAACATTTACTTCGTCTCTATTGTTTATCAAACTTGTGGAGCGTTTCCAGCAATTCAATCCGATTGCCGTCTTGGCTCCTTTGATTTCAAGATCCAAGCAGCGTAGTTCTGCATCACCATCTACATACCTATCTACGACATAATTCCTGTCCGTCCTCTCCGGTAACTCGCCGGAAAAACAATGGCATAACTCTTCTATAAAGTGTGAGTGTTGGCTTGACACTCAGCATAGTGTTACTCTTAGCTTTTGTTGGGTGCAGGAGAAGACATTTAGCTCGAGAAACCATTTTTGACAGAATTTGGAAGCACTGCCATTGCATTTTCTTTTATAACTTGGAATCGGAACTTCGCACCACTATTTATTCAAAGGCAATCGTGACTGTCTCAAGACCTGGATTGTAACGTAGTCCAGGATTTGGACGAGGTCTAGAAATTTAGACTTGACTCTTATGGGCACCGATATTCTCGTATATCCCCTGCGACTTGGTCATGTTGCCTATTAACCTTTATTACTTCTAAGAGTGAAGACTATTTTCATAAACCTCCACGAGTCCTTGACATGTTTTGTTCTTCACATACATCTTAGAAAAATTCTCAAGAGATCATCCAACCAAGGAGTACTTCAAGTTTAGTACGTTTAACGGTTAAGTTCCTAGTGCACCTTGTTGGTTTAGGTAGTAAAAATCAATTCCTTTAAGTTTTTCTTAACCATGAAATTATATCCCTCAAGATCTCTCCATTCAGATGTGGATTCGGTTCATTCATGTATCCCTCCTAACCGCGGTCGCTATATGGATCCAAAAGATAACAAAGGATTTTGCAACTAAATTCACTCATGGACTTCAAACCTGAGATCTCAAAATGGGCAATACTTTGGAAACTCCAAATCAATCAACGAGATCGAGACCATTTCATCAATGTATGGTTTGTGGTTGATACCTTCGTTCATCTTGAGAGGAATTTCTAAAGCTTTTTACATAATTTTTTTTTTTTGAAACTGGAAAATCGAAGCTTTGCTCCACTATTCACAGATGAATCTCGAACCTGAGACCTAGAGGAAGCACACCATCAAAGCTCAAGACTTCAACCACGGTAGCATCCCTTGGAGACAGATCCTAACATAATTCTTGTTGATTGAAAACCAACTTCATAGTATCAAATGTTTTAACAGAAACAGGGAGACAAGAAGATTATGTCAATAGAATCGCGTCAATGGTTTTTGTTTGATTTATGTTTCAGTATATGGAAAAATGTAGTGTTAGAATTATATTAAACCACCGATCAATTCAAAAGCTTAAACTTGTGTCTTGGGGTAAACTAAATTATATCAACTAATATTCTAACTCATTTGTGGGCTAAAAAATTTGATACGTACTCTTCAAGTGAAATTCAATTTTGAATGAAGATGAAATCATTTTGCAGGAATTTGAACTCACGATCTCATGTTCTGATACCATTTTAAATTATGTTAAAAGATCGATCAACCCAAAAGTTAAAGCATGTGGATAAATTTAATTATAACCGACCAACAAGTAGACAAATGATGATGGCTCCTTTTTTCTTTGAAGTAGGACGTGATGAAAAACGCTATGGCAAACCAGTAGAAAAAGAATATCCAGAAAGTTAGGAATGAACAAGATGACATCAGTAGATAAGAACTTCCCTGCCAAATCCAGCAACAGAAAGAAAGACTAATACAAACAAAGAAAGCACAAAATACATCAGAGTCCTCTAACATACTAAGAAACCAAAAGCCAAGTACAGGTGTAAAATGTTGTTTTCATCCTTCTTTACCTTGCAAATAGCATATACCAATTGCATATCTTAATACCAGCAGTCAGCATGCAACTACAAGACTGTACTTTACAGTATTGGGCATCCCCCCCTCAAACAGTGTACGATTGTTGAATCGTTTCGATATCGAGACCCTTCAATCTCACCACTGATTCCACATGACCTTTCAGAGTATGAAGTTCCCTCAATCTGCAAAATTTATGAAATGAAACTGAATTTGCAGAATGATAACCTAAACTAGCTCACAGTTTCAAATACAGATAGAACCATAAAAGTATGAAACTACCAACACGAGTATTTGCAGCATACCTTGCAATTTCAGCTCTCCTTTTGGCTTCTTCAGCCATGTGATTGAGTTCTGTGAAATGAGTCCGCTCAGTGAACATTTTAGTATCTGGTGGTTGCAAACCGTGCAGCGTTCTTTGTGCGTGAGCCCATTGCAGCTCACGTTGTTCCTTACCGAAATCCTTTTGTCTTGTGAAAGCAACCTATAAAAGAAACGGAAGAGAATAAACCAATTGATGCATAACTACAATAGGTAAGATGCGGGAAAGAGTGCGAATTAATACCCTTTGCTCAAGCATGAGATCCCAAGCCTTTCCACTCAAAGCGTATCGAATAGCAAACTTTATAGGATCAAGAGGAATATAAAAAACGATGTTATATAGCCAAATTACACCAGCCCAACCCCAACCAATTCCTTCAATGGCAGCAAAACTCCAATTAGCATAGACAGCAATCAGAGTGGCAACCTGTTCATCAATAGATCCAAACTTAGTGTTCCCTTCCAAAGTTGAAAGAACAACTGAAAACACAGAGGTGAAACAATTTCAAACAAATTTTTGCCTTACCAGTTGAGCAAGTATAAATGCCACTACAAGAAATAGCCCAGGACGCTCAACGTAGGACCAACTCCGTGATCGCGTAACAAAAATGAGGGCCTGACTGATAGTGCTCACTTGCAGATATATAGCTGAGGCTAGCTTCCGGAAGTCATCATGAGCTGTTTTTTCAAGGGTTGGCACCCCAAAGACTCGCTGAAATTTTCACAAAATCAGAAGAACTGCAGTTCATAATCTTCAAAAAAATTAAACCCCATTTCAAGTTGGATTATCTTACCGGAAAAAAGTCGGTTTTATACGACACCCAAAAAAATATGACTGTCATCATTGCCAAGTAACTACCAAGTACAATGCCAGTAGTAAAAATTTCAGCCAGCTTCCAACTATCTGGCAGAGGAGATGGTTTAACCCTATCCTTAGATATTGTCATGATCGTGCCTACGCGTTCATGATGCTAGTGAATCTCCATAAATAGTAAAAAAAGTGAAATAAATGAACTTCAAATAATCAGCGGATCAATTAAAGGATTTTATAACGAACCATCATTAAGGATAGCAATAATAAGCACCATAAATGGTGGAAAATCAAATTTCCAAATGAGGGCCAGCAACATGAAACCAAGCTGCAACAAACAAATTCAGCAGCATATTTTTATCATAAATTATATGAATTCAGAAAATTTATGACTATAAAAGTAACATTTTTTCCTTCAGTACATGGCAGGGACGATTTCACATCCTAACAATAACTTACCACAATACGTATTGTGATGGAAACTGCATAAATCTGACATGGACAAAGAGTCGAACATGAGTCAAAGTAGGAACAAATAAGATCTCATAGCCAGCACAAATATCACATAAAGGATGAGCAGATTACCGTGTAATTTTTCATCCTCTGAAATATTGCTCGACTGGTCAAAACAGCACTAATGATGACACTGAGACCCGGTTCAGTAAGGACAATATCAGAAGCGCTCCGAGCAGCATCAGTTGCATCAGCAACAGCTATACCTATGTCTGCTTTTTTAAGTGCAGGAGCATCATTCACTCCATCGCCAGTCATCCCACAAATATGTTTCATCGCTTGCAAGCGTTTTACAATCTCATATTTGTGCTCTGAACCAACAAAAAATCATGGTGATTCATATGCAAGGACAAAGAAACCAATTTTTTTGGCCCCCAAAATTAACAATTTGAGACAACTACTGAAAAAAAAACCTGGGAATACACCAGCAAAACCATCAGCTTTTTCTATAAGGTCGTCAACAGGTAAAGCAGCAATGGACTCGTCCTTTTCCTGTCCTAACAAAGCAGATGAAGGATACATGTTCGTTCCCATCCCCAATCGACGTCCCGTTTCCTTTCCTATAGCCAGTTGATCTCCTAATAAAAGAAGCAAGGTAAAGAAGCCAACAAGTTAGATAAATTCAGTGAGCTTAATAGAAAGTACATAAGAGGAAATATTATAGCAATCCCAAGTACATGTAAACTGGCGACATTCCATAAATGAAGGCCATTTTTACCAGGAAAGGGTACACATGAAACGTACCGGTAATCATTTTCACATTTACGCCGAGATTTAAAGCTCTTCTTATTGTCTCAGCACTATCGTGCCTTGGTGGATCAAACAAAGGCAAAAGGCCCATGAATTGCCAAGGACCTCCAGCACTCTCTTTCCTTCCGTCAGGAACTTCCTAATATTTATCAAATAAAGAGCATAACCAATAATGATTTAACCTCTAGCTAAAAAAGATGCATAGTAATCTTATAACCAAGATCAACAAATCCAAAACAAGTCAGTTCACTGACCTGGTATGCTACAGCAAGTGATCGTAGACCTCGTTCAGCAAATTTATCAATCACTGCATGAACTCTTCTCTCAATCTCTGATTTGTTGTATGCAAGATTTAGAATCTAAAAATGATAGTTAAAACAGGAACCTATAGTGAGTAATCTGTTCTTAGTTAAAACAGAGACTTTGCACAGATCAAGTAGCCATTTTACCTGTTCTGGGGCACCTTTACTGACTCTGTGCATCTTGCCCTCATGGTCAATATAAGTCAATGCTGTCCGCTTATCAGTGGGATTAAAAGGAAGGAAATGTACTTCCTGAATGCCAGCACGAGCCTTTGGAAGCAAGGAAGATGCAATGAACATATGAACATTTAGAATGAGTAGAGAGATTCGGATATTGATGAAGAGAGATTCGGATATTGATGACTTACCTCCTTTGGATCGGCTAGCATCCCAACAATAGCAGTATCTATAGCATCTTGATTTTCAGTTCTTGATGCTCGAGCAGCCATTAGAACCACAGTGTCTGCATCTATCCCTTTACTGAAAACCTGAAGTAATATTTTTAATACAAAATTAGAAACAAACAATATGAATGTTCCTGTGAGAAAGAGGTAACACGTTAACAAGCAAGAAGCAACTCCCTGCTAACCTCAACAAGATTTTTGTCGACAGTTAACTTGTTCAATGTCAGGGTTCCCGTCTTATCACTACAAAGCACATCCATGCCTGCCATTTCTTCAATTGCAGTCATCCTCTTGGTGATGGCACCCTGAAATCAGACATTATATGATTCCATAACTCATATACCATACAACATTCGACTGGAAGCCTTCAAAAGAACTAAGCAAACCTGCTGGGATAACCTATGAGAACCAATAGCCATTGTCACGGAGAGAACAGTAGGCATGGCTATCGGAATTCCTCCAATCAATAGCACAAGGAGGTTATCAATTCCAGGACGATACTCACGGTCCTGAATCGGGTACATGACAATGATCTCAATTACCATTCCTACTGCAATAGAACATATGCAGAAGTTCCCAATTGAAGTCAAGACCTGCAAACAAAGAAAAAGTAGTAAATAAAACACCAAAAAGAAAGAAAGAGAACATGTGAACCGAATATTGAGTAGTACAATTGCTCGTCTTCTTACCTTTTGGAAGTGTCCCACTTGGTTGGTAGTGTCAACAAGATGAGCAGCTTTACCAAAAAAGGTGTGGACACCAGTAGCAATTACCACAGCTTCAAGCTCTCCTTGCTTACAAGTGGAACCAGAGTAAACACCATCACCAGGACCTTTAGTTACAGGGAGAGACTCACCTGTAAGAGCAGACTACAAGGCCCAAAAGCCAAACTTAGTACAAAGTAATGGGGTGCGTGAGAAATCTGGTTACAATTCCAAATATCCTTGCCGGTTACCAACCTGGTCAATTTTTAGCGGATCCCCATCCAGAAGACGAGCATCAGCAGGAATAATGTCCCCAAGTTTAACACTGATTACATCACCAGGAACTAAAATGGAAGCGTCTTGCTCGCTCCACCTTCCATCTCGAAGAACCTTACACAGAAAATTAAAAGCGAAACACAGAACTTCAAGTACATATCACCTCAAATTATGATTCAACTAAACTTAGCATCTCAAAAACAAAGATAAATTAAGCCAACAAGGTACTGAATCCATCTTTGATACCTTGGCTTTGGGAGCAAGACCAGCCATGAGAGCAGCTGCAGCATTTCCAGCATTGTTTTCCTCAATAAAACTGATTGTGGAGTTGATGAGAAGCAAGGTAATGATACCAACAAAATCTTGCCAATCAGGAGGCTTTCCCTACAAAAAGTGAGCAAATAGTACTCAGAACAATGAAAAGAAAATGAGTCATGAAAGAAACATTAACAACAATCCATGTAGCTGAGCATTTACTCCTCCATTTGCAAGTGCAATAGCCATAATTGCAGCAGCTTCCATAACCCATGATAGAGGATTCCACATGAACCCCAAAAACTTCAATATTTTGCTTTCCTAAAAAAGCATACAAATCAAAAAAAAATCACAGCAAATTAACCTCTGAATTACCCAATAAACACAAATTTTTTTCAGTAGGTGAAACTTAAAAGCATTACCTTCTTTTCCTCAAGCTTGTTGTGGCCAAAAATCTTCAGCCGCTCCTCAGCAGCTTCACTGGTAAGACCCTCTTTGCTACATCTCAAATTCTCAAAAACCTCATCAATGGGTATATTTTCCTGCAATTAAGAACATAAATAAAAGGAAAATAAAGAGAAACAGTAAAAAACCAAATAGGGTTTCAAAATGCTCAGATCTGTTACCAAATCCACAGCTTCCTTCAACACAGCCTCCAACATTTCAGGCTTGTCCTCCATATCATAGCAATGTACTTCTCACTAATACTCTGGCCACAAGCACATTCAAAAACCCAACTCATCAGAAAAACTCCAAGAACATCAGGCTACAAAAATATGCACAAAAATCGAAACAAACACCGTACACCCAAAAGCGAAAGAATTGATTTTCATAATAATATGGGCATTTGGAAGTGAAAATGAGGACGACCCACCAACCTCGAGTTCACAAGAATCACAGAAAATGAACAAAGATTAGCGTTTTTGGGTTTTGGAGCAGTGGGGGGAGTCAGTTACAGTTCGAACCTTTCTTTTCCTCTGCGCCAAACGGATGAAAAGTTACTAATCAATAATACACATTCTTGCTTTAAACGGTCGGCTTTTAGAAAATTGGTGAAAACTCCGCTTTTACTTTGTTCCATCTTTTCCCCTTTTTAGCCTTCACCTTTCATTTTACTTTCTCAATTTTGAAAATTTATTTTAAATGACAATGGAAGATAAAATATCAAAAAATATTATTAATCTATATAAATTTAATATATAATCATTTTATACGTAAAACACTATAAATTCATGCCTGAATAAAAGGAAAATGTATTGATTTTTTTTTAGATTATAACAATTGGGTGGGGGTTCGAACTTGTGACCTCATGTACTCGGGTATACAATGAAGTCGATGAGCTACTGCTATTTTGACATTAATTCAGTTTCTTTCATTTTAGCGGTTTATAATCTATTTTGACTAATTAATTATGCCTCTTGTTAAACAATTGAGGGCATGTGATGGCTACTGCATATATGAATGAAAGGATAAATGAAAAAAAAATAATAATTAATTAGTTATTGATATCATGTAAATTAGTAGACTTGGCATGTTTAAAGTGATGAGTTCAATCCATTGTGGTCACCAATCTATGAATTAATTTCCTATGAGTTTTATTGACATCAAAATGTTGTAAATTAGTAGGTCAAATAATGGTCGAGAGAGATCATTTTCTTTCCTACTTCTTTATTTTCCACCACACCAAACATATATCACGAGCTTTTTCGTGAGAAACTATAACCACTAAGTTGACCTGTTGGTGGAACAATCAGAGGAGATCATATTCAACAGTAACGATGTTGTATCCATCGTAATCTCCGATCTTCTATATTATCTCCTGATTGTGAGAATCGATAGATTGAAAAAGGCGAAATAGAAGATCGAAGATTACACTGGATACAATATTTTAACTTTGAACTTTGTTTTATATTGATCTATGGACTTTTAAAGTTCAATTATAATCGCAAACAAGACGTAGATTTAAATTTTTTTAAAAAAAAAATTATCAAATATGACATAAATGATAATCAAACAGAGTTTATAAAACTAAAATTTAATTTTTAAAAATCAAAATAGCAAAATAAAATAAAATTCAAAATATATTAATGAAAATGTTATTTAATTTATGTTTGTATAAAATTTTGTAATTGAATTAAAAAAAAAAAAGATGAGAAGGGGAAAAATGGGGAGGTTTAATGAGGATAGGGCATGTGGAAGAGATGACGTGACAGTTTGGGGTTACCAACGGCTAAGAAATGAGTGCTGATATGAGTTTTGAAGGATGGATATTTCTCATTTATATTATCATTTATTTCGTGTGGCCCAACCGTAATTTCCCATTTTCTTTTTTCCTCCCAATGTTTTTTTTTTATTTTAAAAGGAAAAATCGTCAATTAATTCAATTATAAATTTAGAAATAAATCGTCATACATATAAAAATTACCCTTTTTTATTTATTTATTTACTGGTTTTCAATTTTTTGAAATTATTCTTTTTCGATAAGTTAATAAACTTATTGCTTTCAATCGATTGAATTTAATTTTTCATGATTTTGTTTGTACTAAATTAAATTTGCAGCATAGAGGTATGGATGAAGATATTACTGACCTTATAAATTGGGTTTTATGATACATTAATATTGATCCAGCTACTAGTTCAGTGATGAATAGGCGTGGTATGATCAGGATTGCCCATAATCATCTTGAGGAAGGAATGCGGTCGGGTATCTTTTTTGATTGCTTGGAGCCCAAATCCAACATTCTTGGAAGCGGAGACTATTCAAAATTGTTTGCTTACTTCAATGTAAACGAGTTTCAGCAATATTTAGGTGAAACCTGATTCTCTCGTAATTATTCAACTCTTAACTAATCAACTTTCTTCCGAAATGATTTGGAGAGTATGGTGAATATTCTTTGTCTTAATCGGTAGATAATTAGAAAGGGCTAGTGTGGATGGAAAATTTTCCTCTTTCGTGTCTGCTTTATCCTACTGTTTAGTTTTTTGGATCGAACTCGTAATCATAGAGTTGGATTGGATTACAACCAATTAATCAAACCAACAATATTAACTTTCTTTACACATTTCGATCGAATTTCCTTATTTTCCACCTTCCTCTTCATTCTCATTGTCGAGAGCTTCTTTAAAAATCTAATGAAACCAGCCTTTCCTAACCTGTCGTTATGTTACGAGTTGTCCCCAACTGCCTCTTTCTTCACTGTTCTTTTATGGTCTTGACTCTCTCGAGATTTCCTCAGAAGACCGAGGAATCGCAAAACACACCCTAATGAGATTTGCCAACCTCCACGCCTTTCCACTTTTTCTTCTCTTAGTGTTTTAGCCGACGAGATAGACTCAGCTCCTCCTGAGCTCTAGTAACGCTTGTATGGGAGCTTACTAACCACCGTCACATGGGTCCTCTAAGAAAGCATGTCGGAGTCCAGAAATGCACCTTGTAGTGCCCCAGGACGCCCACAAGAAAACTCCCCTCAAAACTTTAATTTACAGAGCTAAGAGAGACTTCTTCTCTCTCTAAAAGTTACTTCATCTTCTATGTTTTCTACTCTGGTTTACAACATCTTTCATAGATAACATTGAAAAAGTTTTTAGTCCACAATAATTGAAGATATTGATTCATTCACAATTTGATTATTCACACAAGACAATATCATTTGATCGTATAACATTTGACAATAATAATAATAAAAAAAACACATGAAAAAAATTAATTAAAAGAAGGTAACTATCATAAATTTTCCACATTGAAGGACAATCACTAAACTAAAACAAAAACATGTGTAAAAATAAGGAAAGAAAAAATAAAAGGAAAGATTTTGAGGGGATTTTATTTAAAGATGTAAAGGAAGCAAGAGCATGTGGGGGAAAAAAAATAAATAAAGGAGAATGAATCATAAGGAGATTTAAGCCAAAAAGAAGCCTAAGATTTTATTTATTTCTTAGCACCAATTACAACATGACACTTGTACATATGCCCACCATTTCATTTCTTCTTAATTATACCTAACTTTTGTTGGCCAAATCTCAATATCAAACTTTGAAACTTGAATAATTAAATGTTCTTTTTTTTTTTTAAATAGAAACATATCAAAGTAATTTGAAGAATCTATTATATAAAGTTCAAAAGGAAAATAAATATTTAAGTCACGTTTGGTATGAGATTTTGAAAGAGAATTTAAAATTAATATTTACTACATATTTAAAAAAAAAAAAACTGCATTCAAACGAGAGTTTGGTTATGATCATTACTTTTAAATACTCATCTCATTCTAAATTCTCTTAAAAACTATGTCCAAAACAAATTTTTGTTTGCAATAATTACTTATAAATACTCAAAATAAATTTTCATTTTGAATATTAATTCTAAACACTCTTAAAAACTATAAAAATTTTTACTTTTAAATATTAAAAATAAATATTCATTCCAAATACTATTAAATCTCAATACAAACATCTCTACAAGTTGTAAGGGAAGGATAATTGTTTATGTTTAAGTATTATACATTACATTTTTACAAACAAATAGAGTATAATAAATAAAGAATTATCGTAAACAATTTGTTATTGTAAGTTATATTTAGGATGCATACAATAAACGACAAATTAATAATTAATTATAATAAACCGTGATTAATATGTAAATGATTATAACAAGGAATATATATTATAATAAATTAACATTACAAATGACCAACATTCTTAATTTTTGAATTTAAAACAATATAATCTTTTTTTTTTGAGTTCGGTCATTTGACTATTTTTGAGTTAAACAACGCTCTTTATGTACCTAATATCATTTTTTTGTCACTAAGCCAATGATTAATTTGTTTATGATATATTAAAAAAACATTTTTTACTTTTCTCAAAAAAAAAAAAATAAAATAAAATTGTTCTTTAATTTTTTTTTTTTGTTTATTTTTTAGTAAGAAAATATCATTTTTCTCTAAAAATTTGAAAATATCTGCACGTTTTATTTTTTTTATTGTATTAAAATTATTAATATTATTGAAACAGTTTCGATAAATATTAATTTAAATTTATTATAAAAAACCAATTTTAAGTTTTTTTCAAAGTTTATGATTAAATTTGAACTTTTGAAAGTCTAAAACCATAAGAAAACAAAATTCAAAATTCTTAGAATTAAACTTTTAAAAATTTAGAGACCGAAATAAAATGAAGGTGAAAGTTCATGACCAAAATGATATTTTAGCCAATATTATAATTTAGGTCATGTTTTATATAATTAAATATACATTTTCCCAAGGTTTCCTAATGAATAAGACATGTAGAAAATGATTGTGTCAAGATTCATTGCATGTCAGGTCGTTAAGCGAGGTTCACCAGGCCTCGACTATGCTTCTTAGAATACGCAGCAAAATTCTCTTGGTCATGCTTATATGCTTGCACACGCATCCATTCGACCCACGGGAATCCAACGTGAGACTGTGGGTCGCCTCTCGATATAGTGGCAACCTCCGTCCCATGGGCAAGGGCGCAATGTCGGCACACCCGTGTCGTCCGACACTGTCCTCAAATTTCTATTCCTAAGCGCTCGCCCACACCACGACACACGCATGTGTCATGGGTAGCTCACTTAGGCCACAGGGCCCAGAGGTGGTGGAGAGCTGGCACCATGCCTCCCCCTATAGTACATTCTGGACCAGTTTCAGTCTCCCACCAATGCATGTCTTTTTTACGGGAAACATACGCTCGTGGAGCGTCCGTCGAGTGTCTGATTGGCACCAAACTTGACGAGCTTACATCTTAGCTTCATACGGACTTAATTAACTCTAGAGCCGGTCGTCAAAAATTCATCTCAAGCCTTGACATCGTCGGAATGGCTCGGGGACTCATCGTGCCCCCACTAAGCCTTGACACTGACACCTTGACACCATCATAGCTTTGCTTCCTGATGCATCCAGCTGACACTATTGAACACTCTTCTTGGTGTGATGGATAATGTACCATCATTCTCGGTCACATCATAACTTGTCAGGACGTGGGTCGTCAGAATATATTCTATAACTCTGACACTATGCTCGCTTTTGGAATGGGAAGTTGAGCTATGGAGGATTTTTCTTTTGAAAATTGTTCGTGTTTACGAGAGAATATGTTTATTTTAGTTAAAATTTGATATAAAGTTTCATTTAATATTTGATGAGATGTTGGAAAAAAGTAGAGGAGAAGTTAAGAAAGAATTGGAAAGAGGTTGCGACGTTCTAAAAACAAACAAGAAGTTCAACTTCTCCTCATTCTCTCCTCATTTTAAGAATCGTACTGATTTTCATTCTTTTCATTCGTTCATGCATGATGCCCCAAACATATCCTAATCTATAAGGATTGAAAGTGAATCCAGAAAAAGAACAAAGTTTTCTCATAATAAACCAAACATGCCATTAAAAAGGGCAAAGTTTTCTCATAATTAATAAACCAAACATCCCATTCAAGAGGGCAAATACCTTGAGGTTTGACTTAGAAAAGACTGCTAAATTAAGAAGTAAAATTATATATATAAACATTTGAGCATTAGGGTATTGTTAAATTTGTGGATGAAAAGGTTTTAATCCCATTATTGAGAGGTATCTGTCAAGGGTATTGAGAGAGTGGGCAAGCTCACATGTGGTGTTTTGATCAAAGCAATCTTTTTTTTTTCTTTAAAGAAGTTCTATTTATGAAACAAAAATCAAAGGCATAAGAGAGAGAGAGATATGGGTCCTATAAAGAAGTGCTGATTTTATTAAAATTAGGTTTTTTAAATAAAGTTCACTGCTTTTGGCAAGAAGCAGCTACACATGTGGCCATGCCATTTTCCATTTGCCATTGCCAACACTTTCTAGTACTATATGTTTGTACCCACACACAAAAAAAAATTAAAAAAAAAAAAAAAAATCCACTTTCTCAATTTTGAAAGTTATAATTGGACAAAAAGGTTTTTAAGAGATGGACTACTTATGAGAGTTTTAACAAATTAATAGGCAAATGAGTGAGCATTTGGTTTTGAGAGAAGGGTAAACTAACAAGTCTCTTTTGATAATATTCTCGTTTCTGTTTTATGTTTTTTTGTTCTTGGTTCTTCTAGAACAACAAAATAAAAAATGGGTTTGATAAATATTTCTACTTCTTTTAATAACATTATCTAATCACGAGAACAAAATTCTAACATAACTTTTAGAATCACTGGAAAAAGTCGGAAAAAAGCAGAGTTGAATTGGCATAGTACATATGAGTAAGAGATTATGAGTTCGAATTTTAGTACGAGAAATGTTGATGCAAATATAAATACTAGGATAATAATAGTTGGAAATTTGAGGGTATGGTAAAACAGTGTTTTGTTGTTGCAGCAAAAGATCATGGGAGAGCACATGAATTGTTCAGATGGATAACAGACACTGTTTTGGTAAAAAGTAGAAACTTTTATTACTGTCAACAGCTGCAGGTTTTACTGCTTTTATTGCAACCAATTCAACTTTTTCTAACATTACAAGGTAAAAACTCTCTGTAGGGCTTCTATTAACCCAGTGATGAGTTATATTGTAGTGTGTTTTTGGTAGAACATAGTAGAATGGAGAGTAGGGGAGAAGTTCATGTTAGTTTGGAGTAGTTAACTACTTGTTTAAGGATTGATGTTAGTAGTGACTGAGTGATATGTTTGACGTAAAATTTGATATAATAGATTGATAGAGTCTTTGATGCGTGGTTAAGCGTGGTTATTTACTATCAAATATAAATAAGTGGTTTTTGAGGAGTGGTGGTTAACCACTCATCTTCTACTATAGACAAACATAAGCTAGGTAAAACAAAGGTTTATAGATGTTAGAAATGAGAGGTAATGCCAATGAGAGCATATATTCCACCTAAGATAAATAAAGTAGTGAAAATGAAAATGAGGCTATGTTTAGACGACCATAAATCCTTCCTCTCATAATCGTGTTTTCTCACACTTTTTTATTCTTCCTTCACCGCATTCACGAAATAAATCAGAGCCAAATATCGATTTTCAGAATCGAACTCGTGACTGTGGTGTTGAAATTGATTACCACCGAACAATGAAACACCACAAAACCTTTCAGTATTCTCTCTAATTTTTATTTCCCCACAATCATTCACATTCTTTTACCCCCAAACATTATATGGGGATGTTGGTAGGTTTTATGAAGCTATTAAAAATGAGTTTTTATAATCACTCTTTAAAAACCCCATCAAAACTAACTATTACAACAATTTCTCATTCAAAACCACTAAAAATAACTTTTTATTTCTAATCATTTCTACAACAATTCATCCAAAGTTCAACTAGACAAGAGAGAGTAATGTAAACGAGATAAATATCTATGTAATTACGAGGAATTCAAGATAAAGTAAGAGAATCAAGAAAAATTGTTAAACAGAGCTTTGCAACCTTACATAAGTTCATAGCTTTGCAATTGTTACGAGCTTTGGTATGGTTCTAATGTCAAGAACAGTCCATAGATTTATGTTTTAAGATATATCAAAAGATTTGGCAATGTGTTAAGATTTCACCTCTTAATGTCATATAACATTTAAGAATAAGGGCAGTTAGATGTGGGAAGTGGTCCTCCAATTGAGGGTCACTAGGAAATTGGGGACCAAAAACATGCTATTTATGGATGTTTTTTTTTTTTGTTTTTTTTTTTTAAATTAGCCTCCAAAGCCAGACAGAAAATTTATTGTCCTGACCTAACATAACAGTGATTCTTAGGGTAGTACTAATTCAATACTCCCCACAAAAATTATGGACCTTTCTTCTTTCCTGCCTCTTCCCATCACAAATGCTTATTATATAATTTATAGTCCTCATTTACATTTGGTATATAGCAATTTCATGTTGCATCTAAACTATATGAATTGCAGAATAAATGAAAGATGTCCAGCAGACATAAATTTGGAACATAAAGAGTGTGTTTGGATTATCAAGAATAAGAGTGAAGATGATTACTAGTGTTTTGGCCACCGAAAATCATTACTTCTATAATCACATTTTCACAAAATTACTTTTAGCGACTTTTTTTTTCTTCTGTAACTATTTTTCACTCATATCATTTTCTTCGTTATAATCATTCTTTTTTTCTTTTTTTTTCATCTCTCATAATCATTCTTATTTCCCTGCTATCAAACACACATAAAATAATAAAATAAAGGGCAGGATCATTTGAAGATGGAAAATATCTTATGTATTCATAGAAAATTTGGTGAGTTTGTTTTTGGTAGAAAATAGAAGAGTGGAGTGGAAGAGTTAATAATAGTTTGGAATAATTAACTATTTGTTTCAATATTGGTGTTAGTAGTGGTTGTGTAATTAATTACTTGTTTGAAGATTGGTGTTAGTAGTAGTTAAATGATATGTTTGATGAAAAATTTGATTGGTTAGTTCGATAGAGAGTTTGATTAGTTCAAGGCTATTGCAATTGTTGGACGATGTCTCAATAGTGGTTGAACCCCCATTCAGAGGTTAGGATGTAAGGTTTGTTTTTAGTTATTAAAGTTACACTTGTTTCAAAAATAAAACTAATAATAAATCATCATAATCATAAAGTTGAACCTTAAGGGAAATAATGCTGAAATCATCATAATCATTCAGCATCAATGATATAAACCATCCAATTACACTTCAAATTGGAAAGTTCAACTTTCCCCCAAAATTCAAAAACTCAAGAACTCTTTCTGAAAACCAAACTTTAGCAATCAAATTTCAATTTCATCATATTGAATCTCAACATTGAAGAAGTGGTGAAATCAACCTCTACCGAATCAAAACAAGAAAAGTAAGTGTCTTCCACCAAGAGGTTAAGGGTTCAAATTAGAGACAATATAACATCTAAAATCAAGCTAACAAAACACAAATCCCACAAAAAAAAAATAAACTCAGCCATAAACAGACAACCAAACAATGGCCAGATCCATTATCAGAATATCCAAATCCAAAAGAAAAAGAATAGGAAGACTATGAAAACCATATAATGAACTCTCACAAAGACAGCTCCTTCAGCATAGGACATTAATTTCACCACTTATTCAAGTTCAGATTTCAATTAAATGAGACTAACAGTTTGAAGTTAAAAATTGTCTCATAACTAAGTACAGAGTAAAAACAAATTTACCCCAAAAAATTAACAATAAAGAGGAGAAAAAAAAAGAAAACACTACTGTCTAAAATCATCGCAGTGGATATACCCCATAAATAATATATACTGATCTAAATGCTTCCTCTATGTCTGCCAGTAACCAAAAATTTCATTTGCAAGCAAATGAACCCGCAACCCCAAACACGGGGAAAACTTACTGGCATTTCACAATCTTCATGGCCTTGCAGAGCTTATATTTACAGGGAATAATATGTTATCTATGGGTCAATATGGGCAACTCGTTTTCCCGAGTGTTAAGCTAAGAAACTACGCCAAGAACTCGTATCAGATCAGACTTCTGTTCTGTAGTAAGTCTTGATGGATACTTGACATCAAACTTGATTCTCAAGTTTCCCTTCTTTCCAGGTTCCTTTGAGATTGGCATCCCTTCATTTGCCAAAACCATCTCATCACCAGGTTTGACAATATTTGTTATAGGGACCGTGTGATTCCTTCCATCCAGAGAAGTAAATTGAAGAGTTTTACCTGTGAGTGATTCCAGCAGCGTTATTTCATGGTTCATCAGTAGATCATTCCCATCCCTCTGGTATGTAGCATGTGGTTTCTCATCCACTACAAATATAATATCTGCTGGAATGATGCCAGGCTCCTGATTTCCCTTTTGAGGAAAAGTAATCTTTGTCCCCTTCTTCCATCCTGCTTTTATATCAATTGTTATTATCTCGTCGACTGTCCGAAAATTGCTGCAAGAGAATTGATCAACCACGGATCAGATATAATATAACTCTTAAGGAAAATTCCTCCACGACAGGATGAAAAGTAATAAAATATCACATTTCAGACTGACAAACATTACTAAAACCACCATATCTAGCATTGGTTTCAACTAGATTCATTAGAATGAGTCTAAGGTAAAAGAATGACATTTCTATACCTAGCTTTTACTGAAGGGAAAAATCAATCAATACCCTTCTCTATCAAAGTGGAATCCAGTCATCTACGAGATATTATCTTAACATTATAATAAGGATTTAAATTTTGAACCTGGAAGAAAGTACACCTAGGATAAAAGTAAACAAGATGGTTATCACCAACTCTTTTCAGTGGCCGAAGACGAGGACTTACTTTTTCTAAAGCGGTGAGACATAAGTCTCAACTACTCTTTATTTTTATAATAAGCCTAACAAAAATCATGACCATGTATGATCAGTTTATTTATTTACATTTGGGATGAGAGATTCAAACTCATGACAATTTATTCATACGTACACACTTCATGTCAATTGAGCTATGCTCGTGTTGCAGTAGGTAATCCAATCCAAGTATAATGAAAAGCAATACAAAAAAATCAATAAGGGTTCTGAAGGACAATTTTAATAGTGTTGGTTTATTCTTAAAAAAAAAATCCCTTAGCATGCTTTTAATCCTTCACGAAGGAGTGGACAAAAAAAAAAAAGGCTTAAAGGACAAAATCTCCAAGCCTCAATGTGTGACACAAACTTTGTTCACAAGAGGCTATCATCCAAAGGAAGATCTTCAAGGCTAAAATTTGGGTCTTGCCCCAAAGAGAGGTGTCAGCGACAATAACTTTTTAAATAATCGTCCTTGTCCTGAACTATATTAGCCACAAGAGTTATGCAGCGATAGCAGTAACAACTAAGCAAGAGCTTCTTCTTGATGGGGGGTGAAAGGAATACAAATTATGAAATTGACCAATCCTTCTAATCAAAGTGCTCAACATCATAGATTGGTTTAGTAATAAAGATGGAACTTGAAAAACTAAGAGATTGTGAGTTCAAATGACAATCATCTATCACTAAACTAATTTCCTACTAGTTTCTTTGATTTTCTCGACCATCAAATGTAAGAATAGTCAAAGTGTGCTAAGCTGGTCAAGACATCCACAGACCATAAAAAAAAAGCTATGAAAGTGGTTGTAACAAATAATCCAATGCAGGTCCGTCAACCTGCCGAGAAGTCCACTACGATTTAATCGCGAAATTCTAATAGAACAACAAGGGGGCTAATGGACAAGCAGAAGTAGACATTCTAAATCGTCTTAACTTTGATGAGCCATACTGCAAGTATAATTGATAGGGGTCACTGTCAATATACAGATTCGAATCCAAACAACTGATTTCCCAAATGCAAGAATACAATGAAGAAAATAAAATTCAAATATCAAACTGGAACATGCAAACAATTAAAATTAAATTTGAAAGAGGGAAATTGAAAAAAGGTCACATACCCAGAAACATCATACACATTCCTCGAAATCTTCATCTTCTTCTTGGCGCCTTTAAAGAGCTCCTCCAAGCTACAAGGCAACGTATTCTCAACAGCAGCAGCCTTCCTTCCATTCTCCATCCCATTCTTAAACCTCATAAACGCATCTGTAATCCCTCTGTCATACCCTCCCACATTGCTCTTACTCCCTTCACCGCCTTCCGATCCGAAAACCTCCGCGTAAATATCATCCGCGTTCCTAGGTTTAAACTTGAACGTGGAGGCATAAGGAGGGTTCCGTAAATAAAGCTCGTAAACCGAAGAACAGGTGGAGGAGGAGGGCGCCGCTTGCGGCGGAATCTTGCCGGACTTGAGGATTTCTTCGCCGTAAAGATCGTAGATCCGACGCTTCTGATGATCGCTAAGAACATCATATGCCTCTGAAATTTCCTTGAACTTTGCCTGAGCTTCTTGTTTGTTAGAAGGATTCTTGTCTGGATGCCAAAACAATGCAAATCTCTTGTATGCTCTCTTCAAATCATCATCATTAGCGCTTAAACTAACCTTCAGTATGTTGTAGTAATCTTTCCCCATAGCTCTGATTCTCTGTAAGAAGAAGAAGAAGAAGAAGAAAATAAAATTTGTTCCTCTTTCATTCTCTTGTTCTTGTTTTTGTTTCGTCGCCGAAAAAAAGGAATAAAGTGGCCGTCGGATGAGTAACGGAAAAGAGAGTCCGGATCCGAATCTGACGGTTTATTTGGAAAGAATTCGTGTAAGAACATCGGGTCGTGGAACCTACGATAATGTGAGTTCGGGTTTTTGCGTGCACTCGAACCCGAGAGATGCACGGCGTCAGTAACCCGACCCGGATTTCGTTGCTGGCTTTATTGTTGACTTTTCTTCCCAAATTTAGGGTTGGTTTTCTCAAATAAATAATACTTAATTAGGTTTGTATCTATTTAGTTTTTAAGGTAAATTATAAATTTGACCCCAAATAGTTAGAGTGATTTAAAATTTTAGATTTTAATTTCTATGTTTTAAAAATGTCTACAATTTAATTAAAAAAATTAGAATTTAGTTCATAAAGTTTGATAAAATCTAAAAAATAGTTTATGTTGTTTGTAATTGTTGATGAATAAAATATGTAAACGTTATTTATTTATATATTTAGTGATAAGAATGTGAATAAGTAATTAACAAAAAAGCGCTCGTACATAGAAGTTAGGGTTTAGTAGTTTTATTAGCCTACTTGTATTTATATAGATTATTTTTTTAGGTTTTATCAAATCATAGAGACTATTTTTTTTTAACTATATAGACCAAATTCTATATTTCTCCAAACTAAAGCGATTAAATTCTATATTTCTCCAAATCATATGAGCCATTAACATCTATATTTTTAAAACTTCATACTAAACAATAACTTTCTTCAAATCCTATATGTATCAAATTTATAATTTATTCTAGTTTTTATAGCATAAATATTTGAGATTTTTGTTAGTGTTTTATATTTATGAATTTGAAGAAGAAAAATCTATTTAGATTTTAGTTAAAAAAAAAAAAAAATATAT
>JBBMEG010000005.1:8841978-8861529 GCA_037832605.1 Cyclanthera cordifolia | reverse complement strand
TCAATAACCCCTTATACTAATGAGATAACATTGGATTTCATGACAAAATGGGCTTTATGATCTTAGGTTAGAATTATGTTAAAATGTAACGCACAATTTTTAAAAAAATTAGAGTAAAAAGAATTGATGTTTATGAAGTCATGGTTAAGTAGGTTTACATTTGGCACATGGCAAGATAAGGGTTGAGAAGGTGACATGTGGTCTATGACTCAGCTTAAGTTGGCACCAAAATTGGTAAGGTAGCGTCAGTTTGGGTTGTCTTTAACCCCGTTTGTTTACGGTGAGACGTGCGTCATTGGTGAGTTTCTTGGCGAAACTTATATCTTTTGATTCAGAGGTCCGTTTGATGCGATTCTTATTGCGTTAGGTGGTCTTCATATTCCGAGCTTCCTCCAGGTAAGTGGCTTACGAAATTTTACCATTTAATCCTACGTACATTTATGGTATTATGTTGTTCGTATATCTACCGCGAATAACGTGTGATGCACTAGATGTGGCGGATTGGATTTATGTCAAGAATAACCTCCATGCTTACATCGAGCTTATTATCAATCGTAGCTAGAAGAATGTGGTTTGTGTATTTATAAGAGAACTTGCCTGGGAAATTATCATAGTCATCAAGGGTGTTTGTTATAGTTCAAATAAGAGAACTGCTCGTTTATCTCTCATTCCGCTTACTAGGGTAAGCGTATGAAACAAGCTTAAGTGTGTGAGCGAGGGTACTAGAATCAGCGATTGGTTGTAGAACAGTTGAAAGATGACATAGCTGACTTAAGTGCTCGAGCTAATCAGGTACACCGAGAGATTATCATGGTCAAGGAAATGTGATCTGGAGTTCACAACTCTAAAGTTATATCCTAGTGTTAATGAAATTCTTGGTGAGTTAAAAGGGCAAGATCTTTTCGTGGGAGCAAGAGTTATTATCCCTGTTAGTTTGGTGGGATGAAATGTAACCTACTGTGAATTCATGGTGATAAAGGGTAATTTCTACTATAGTGATTAAAAAGTTAATGAAGTTACTCCTCACTTGTTTAGTTGGGGTCAGCACCTAAGTCGGAGGTTGGGTCACGTAACTACTCTTCAGTTGATACCACGGACGAGTGGTATTGGATCTTGATCACAGTAGTTTCAACATATGCATAAGCTCAGTGAGTATATTGTTACACTTTTGTATTGTGTGTGAAATACTTACGATCGTATGGATAGAGGTAGGAGGTTCTCTTATGTGAGTTGTCAATATTTTAGAACACGGTCGAGCATTTAACTCTAGTAGTTGGGTTATATTGTCCATATACATGGTTGTCCAAGTTCAATTTCAGAAGATTGTGTTCGGTCTCTTCTTCTGCATTAAAGCGCATGACCCTCTAGTGTAACTATTATTTTCATTGGCAAGAGTTAGGCTCTTCACGTTGGAAAAGCTACCAACTGAGTATAAATATACTCACCATTTTGCTATGACGTCTTATTTTGCAGGTTTGATAAGTTCATGTGACAAGACTTGATTGTACACATAGTGCTTTGTGGGGAGGCATCCTAACCTGTTTATTAGACCAATGTTTTATTTTTCAGGTTAATATGCCTTCAGGTGTTGCTATAAAGGAGTAACCAGTAAGGTTTATTTTCTGGTGTTACAATTAAATCATCAATCAGCTCAAAAGAATTTAAACTGATAGGATTTGTAAATTTAATTGCATCAACAAATCATGCAGTGTAATGCTACAACTATTTTTGGACGGAAGTAATGTTATAACTTATAGACAGTCAGCAAAAATGGTTTTTCGGGCATACCCAACCGACAACATTCAATCCTCTCGTTATAAATGATGGATCAGTTGGTCTCTTCCCAGTCACCAGCTCAAGTAACAAAACTCCAAAGCTATAAACATCAGATTTTTCAGTTGCCCTCCCACTTAGAAGGTATTCTGCATGGAAATAGCAAATACAGTCATTTAACACAGTAAGGAAATATTTCAAATAATCCCATCAAATGTTTCTTTCTAATACAGAAGTTAAAGTGCATAGACAAGGTGAAACTTGTGAGCACCTGGAGCCAAATAACCAAATGTTCCAGCAACAACAGTTGTTACGTGGGCATCCTCATCAACCAAAAGCTTGGCTAGTCCAAAGTCAGATACATGGGGCTCCAAGTTTTCATCAAGAAGAATGTTACTCGATTTAATATCACAATGCACGATCTTTGGACAACAATCATGATGCAAGTATGCAATCCCTCTCGCAGAGCCAAAGGCTATCCTTAGACGAGCTCTCCAATCCAAAGGCTGCCTTTCTGGTCCTTGTTCTGCATGAGGTAAGAAAAAAAAATGGAAACAATAATAACCTGTCAGCATTTTTAATGCATCCATATGCTATATTGAAACGCTTAGAAGAGAACTAAACCAGTGGAAAGACTCGAAGAAGATGGAAGAACTAATGAGGCACAAAATCTTTCAGAACCAGTGAATGGTCCCATGTTAATGTCATACCATGCAAGAAATCATCTAAACTACCCATGGCTAGAAAGTCATAGATAAGAAGCTTTGAAGTTGGAAGACTACAATATCCCCTCAAATTGACCAAGTTTATATGTTTGATGCAACCCAGAATCTCCAATTCTCTCTCAAATACTTGGTCTGAGCCTTTTCTGCTTCCATCAATCTTTTTAACAGCAAATGTTCCACAATCATTCATTACCATTCGGTATACGATACCAAATCCTCCCGAACCAACAATATCATCTTCGTCTAGTGACTCCAGCTTATCTATGATCTCACATGATGGGTATGGTAAGTCACCCTGAAAAGTAATAAGTTTTGTGCCTGTTGTACACTGAGAATTAGCATCAATTGAACAATACTAAAGGAGAAACAAAATGTGCAAAGAGAACTGACAATTACTCGGTTCATGAACCACTTGCTTTTTTACTTGTGTGTATCTCTTGGCTGCTCTTTCCTTCTTTGATAGCCACCTGATCCACAAGAATGGAACAAGCACTACAAGTGCAACACCCATAGTGGACATAGCACCGATCAATACACCTTTGATGTAGTGTGAAGATCCTTTCACATGCACTACAGAAAGTCATGAGCAAGTATACTTAAGTAGGAACTTCAACTTTAACAAGATAAAAGTGATTCAAGTTGAAATATCATGTTTTCAGGAAGCTAACCAGAAGTTTCATCACTTTCATGTGGCAACACGGCAGGGAATCCCATCGAGGTTCGGCAGGCTTTGTTAACTTGATGACCACAGAGATCTAAATTGCCAACAAATCTGTAGTCACACACTTAACTATAAATATAATAAGCTTGGAAAGACAAGATGTAGAATCCCATAATATAATGCTAGGATCCTTCAATTCAAGAAAGGGAAATTAAAAATTAAACGAACGTTCATATATGACTCATGAGAGCAAAAGTGAAGTTCAAAAACCACATCAAGTCTACAAAACGTCTAGTTCTTAAAGATGACAACCTCCAGTGTTAATACTCACAGGTACCTACCATAATGCCACGGAAATCCCTAATCGAAGTTTTACTCCATAGGAAATTTAAAAATTTTCAGCTTCAAGATATCATGTGTAAATGCAAATTTTGGGAAAATACAGGTGATTTGAGAACTCACGAATTGCTTCCAAAAGTGCTAAGAATTCCAAAATCTGGAATTTCCCCAGAGAAAAAGTTGGTGGACAAATTCCTGAGCAATGAAATGAAAAGGGAGATTTAAAAAAGATGGTGCAACCAAAGCTAAAAGTGTTAAACAGCTCTTGTGCCACAGCTAACAGTGCTATTCAACTTACAAATGACGCAGAAGTGAGAGACGGCCAATGGATGACGGAATAGCACCCTTCAACGAATTACTTGATAAATCCCTAAACCAGAACCTCAACATTAAGAAAATATATAATATGGATTGAAATTTTCCCCATCTTATTAACTCAGTAACAAATAAACTGGCCCCAAATCAATTACATGATTTATATAGACTAAATCACTGTATTAAGTAACCTAAACCAAGGATTTCAAAATGCCAAACCATTCAGGAAAACTTACAGAATAGTAAGAGAAGAAAGATTTCCCATATCCGATGGTATGCCACCTTGGAGATAATTAGACTTCAAGTACCTATGAAGATGGCCAAACAATACATTGGAATAAATGTGTTATGCAATGTAGGCAAACAGTAGTAACAACGCTCCTCACTTACAGAGCTCTAAGCTGAGTACATTTAGTGATTTCATCAGGAATATATCCATGTAAGCCATTATGGTGGAGTGCCCTGGATAACATTCAAATGATAATGAGGAAGAAGTAAAATTAAATCTCTATCAAAAGCATAAAGTTTCTAAACTTGAGGGAAAATGTGGGGGAAGGATTTACAGTCTCTGCAATCTACTGAGTTTACCAATGCTGGTAGAAATAATCCCTCCTAGTTGCATGTAAGGTAAGTTACTGAAAAAATATTCCAAACCAAAAATCATAACATCAATCTGAAGAAGAAACAATGAATTAAAGGAAGAACTCAAATATGCAAAGCGGCATACATTGAGCGAACTCGTTGGTCCTCAGAGTGACAAGATATACCAGACCATTTACAGGGAGACTCATCAGAAGCTTCCCAATTGCCAAGGAGATTCTTGCTATCATTAAAAGCGGTTCTAATTTCCAACAACGCCAGGCCTTGGCCATGGAGAAAAATGATCAAATCATCAAATGAAAAAGAAAACACAACACAACATAGCGTCAAGGTACAAGCCAAAAACAAGATAGAAATTTACCATCGAGAGTAAGAGCATGAGTACAAGAGCTGAAAAGGGTTGACAGTAAAATCGATGAGGAAACCAAAACCAACAAAGCCATTTGAAATTTCTTGCACGTTGAATGAAAACGAGGGTTTGAATATTTGTGATGGTAAAAAAAGAAGGGTTGGTGTTTAAGGTTAAGGTGAAGTTGAAGGCGCCATTATTAAACTGAAAAATCATTTGAACAGATGAGAGAGAGAGAGAGAGTACTTTCCTGCAATTCATGAGCAGAGTGGGCAGGCTTTTTTCAAAAGTGGGTATTGAGAATTGTGAAAATCAAAGGCAACGATAAATTCAAAAGTTAATTTTGGAACTTCTTCCATTGATCATGCCTTCGCTCCAAACCAGGGACACGTGTTTCAAGGATATTGCTTAAATCATGTATGTGCAATGAAAACTTTCCCCATTTTCTAGATGGAATTACTGTTCTGTTCAAATCTTGAAAGGTAAAAATTCTTGCTCTTTATGAAATACTGAAATGTTTTTTTAAAGAAACTGTTTGTCCTCTTTTATCTTCTTCAACCTGTTTTTCTACCTAAAAAAGCTCTTTGATTTTCTACTACAAAGAACACACTTCACCGGAAATTCTTTACTTGCTGCGTTCACAGATAATACAGAAATATGAAGAATCACTCTAAAGGGACTCTGAATCTTATGTTTATATAGTGCTATGAAATGGAAAACAAATAAAATAAAATGATACAAATACAATGAGATTTAGGTGATTCATGATATCTTAACTACATCTATGAGTAGACTAAAGAACTGTTTTATTTTATCAAAGAGATAAAATTACAAGAATGTTGATTAAATGGATTAGAATTTCGAGAGAGTTTAAATAATATAATCTCATACAATTCTATTACAACATATGGCCAAAATACATAAAAGTCCAAGTACAAAATACATAAATTTAATTACATATATTTCGTCTAAATTTTGGGACATCCTTCCTGAACCCAAACCCATTCATTGATTTGGCAACAAAACCTCCTGAATAATAGTAGGACTCATAGCTCAAACACATATCTCAAGAATGAGAACTACTAAAGATCTAACCTCAACTGTATCTAATTCCGTAGACTTTAGCACCTTTTTTCCCATAAATTTATATGATAAATTTACCTTACACCATAAAGTTTAGGGTGAATTGATCAAATTAAAATCTTAAATTGGGAATTGTTACCAACATCATATAATTTATTAGTATTTGTGCTAGTTACTAAAAAAAATCAGTGTCTTCATGAATTGAGATATTAACCTACAAAATCGATCATGCCGACATTTTTTTTTGATGGCCCAAAAACTTGGAGCTTATGCCATGGAAACTCGAGACACCACTAATCACATCCCTAAGACGCAGCACCAAAATACATCGGAGGAAGGGAGGCACGAGAGGTGTCTATAAATTAATGTCATAGCTAGCTGAATTTTGAACTCTAGGGCTTTTAAAAGAACGTGTTCTTTTTTTTTTTTTGAAATAGAAACATTTCATTGATGTTATGAAATATGAGAATACTTAAAAAAAAAGTGTAATACTAGGACTTCCTAAGTAATCACCCAACTCAGTAGTACTCTCGCCCAAGCACGCTTAATAATAGAGTTATTAAGAAATTCGGTGCATTAGTACTCGTATGATCCCGCAATAGGCAAATGTCATTATTACTACAAGCCCTAAATAGTTAATGCATAAGGAAACATAATTAAAATAAAGATTGAAAATATGCAACGATGTTCATGATCAATAATCCAGCTCGATCATCCATCTCGATATTTACCTATCATACTTGTGGCAATCCACAATGAAAAGGTTAAGTTTATAAAAATTCAGTAAGGGTCATCAGGTCGAGATTAGACATGAATATAGCCAAAGTAGATATCAACACATTAGATATAATGGATGATCAATAATAACTCAAATGAGGAGTACGCAAGCCCAATCTCCTCGATGCCAAGTCGGATAACCATGTGTCTGACATGTACCACGCAAAGCAGTCTAAAGCCTATACTAAAGACAAAAACACCCTCTAGAGTCCTATGGATCACTCGGGCAAAACAATATGGGCAACATTGACTGTGGTGGGACTCTAGTGAGTAGAGCTACCTAATTGCGGTCAGCCTTACACTCTCACTACCAGTCGTTGATCCACACGCTTCACCATAAGAATCTCTCGGACACGCACTGGAATGTTCTCTATGATTTTTGCAGATAAAACTGGCCAGATGGAGCGACTAGGTCGAACCCTCCTCACGTCGTACTGCTTGAGGATATCGCCTTGAGCCATAAGATGTGCGTCCCTACATCATAATCCAAAAACTCAATATCTGACACATATCCTCTAATTGGTACCCGAGCAATGGAGTATAAGGGAGAATAAACATAAACTATTCAAAGGGGCTGACTCATTTGAAGATCATAAATATCTACTAATATGGAATGATAAAACATCATATTCATTCATAAAAATCGCAGATAGACAGAAAATTTAAATGGCAATAAAAAATAACATCTTGTATAACCTAATAACTACAAGACTACAAGTTCTATCATCTTCCACAAATGTTGTTGAATAAAAGAATCAAAATAAATTAGAACAAACTACAAAGATAAGTTTGAAAGCTTAAATATATTATAATGTAGATTATATGCTACATTTCTGCTTACTCTGAGACAACACATTATATTATCATTTTGGTAGTTTACACTTGAAATTGTAACAACAATGATGACAAATCTTCATAAACTTCACGTAAAAAGCTTTATTTTTAAGTGGTTAGTTCAGAAGCGAAGGTACAGTGGAATCACTATGGAATTAGTAATTTAGCTCAAACAAGAGAAGAAGAAAGGGCAAGAGTGCTGACAGAGATAATAGTAATGACAATAAAAATAGACAAAGTGAAAAATCATTCAATATCAAGTATAGAAACCATCCAATTTACACTTCAAGTTGAATATATATATATATATATATATATTCTACATTCCCCAACACTTAAAAATAAAGTACAACTCTTGCTAGAAAGCAATTTTTAACAATCAAATTTCAATGACATCTGGTTGAACCTTAACATTGAATAAGTGGCGAAATCAACCTGAAGACATAATACAGTTAGAACTAAGACATCTAAACTCAACCATAAAGAGAACGACCAAACAATATCCAGATCCTACATAAGAATACCCGAAACCAGAAGGAAAAAACAAACACATTTAGCCATGATTGGACATTAATTTCACCACTTATTGAAGTTAAGTCTTCGATTCAATGAGAATAGAAGTGTTAAAAATTGTCTCACAACTAAGTATATAGTAGAAACATATTTCCCACAAAAAAGTTGACAATACAGAGGGAAAGGAACACTATTCTGTCAAAAATCATATTAGTCGATATACCCCATAAACAATATATACCGATCTAATGGTTCCTCTATGCCCCCACCCATAAACAATATATACAAAGGCGAGACATCAACTGAAACTTTTATTACTTCTATTTTTTATTTTTTTAATCCTTTTGGAAGGAGTAGAAGAACAAAACTAATGCTATTCTTTCCGCTTAAGAACTCAAAATTCCCAGCCTCGATATGTATAAAAGGCATAAGCTTCTCACACAAGAGGTTATGATCCAAAGGCATTGGCAGGCAAAACATTTGTGTCTTAATTCCCTCAGAGAGAGGCGTATGCAACAATATTAAAAAATTAAGCGAATATCAAACTAAACACGCAATTCCAATACAACGTTCAGTTGAAATCTGAAAGAGGAAAAATGAAAAAGGCAACATACCCAGAGGCATCATAAACATTCCTGAAAATCCTCATCTTCTTCTTAGCGTCTTTGTAGAGCTCTTCCAAGTTGCAGGGTAACGTATTCTCAACAGCAGCCGCCCTCCTACCATTATGAAACTTAAAAAACGTATCCCTAAACCCTCTACCCTTGCCTCCCGCATCGCTATTGCTCCCTCCACCACCCTCTGATCCAAAAAATTCCGCGTAAACATCATCCGCATTCCTAGGTTTAAACTTAAACGTGGAAGTATTTGGATGCGGCCGTTGAAAATGGTGAAATACCGGAGAATACGCGAAGGAAGACGTGGATTGAGGCAGAATCTTACCGGACTTGAGGGTTTCTTCGTCGTAAAGATCGTAGATCTGACGCTTCTGAGGATCGCTAAGAACATCGTAAACCTCTAAAATTTGCTTGTTGATTCTCTGTAGGGTTCTTGTCGGGACGCCAAAACAATGCTAATTCTTTGTAGGGTTCTTGTAAGC
Organism: Cyclanthera cordifolia; assembly: GCA_037832605.1. Classification (NCBI taxonomy): domain Eukaryota; kingdom Viridiplantae; phylum Streptophyta; class Magnoliopsida; order Cucurbitales; family Cucurbitaceae; genus Cyclanthera; species Cyclanthera cordifolia. The sequence continues at coordinate 8,852,461 of JBBMEG010000005.1, read as the reverse complement.
TCGCTTCAAATCTTCGTCGGTACTCAGTAGCGCTTTGACTCACTTTCAGTATGTTGTAGTAATCTTTTTTCTCTGCAATAAAGTTTTTTCGCTCCGATTTCTTCTCTTTCGTTCACTGTATTTTATTTATTTATTTATTTTTCGCCGGAATTTAGGAAGAAGCTAAAAATGGCCGGCGGAAATAGAGAATCCAGTTCCGAACATAACGGTTATTTGGGAAAGAATTCGTGTAAGTAAAGAATTTTGCGTCGTGGGGCCCACGACAAAGTGGATCGAGTTTTTACATGGATCCGAACCCTATTCATGTCTGCAACTCGACCCGGTTTCTGTTGATTTTATAGGAGTCGCGTTGGCCTTAACTTGACGTTAATTACAATATGAGAAGGGTGTGTTTGCGGGCCGGGTTAGGGTGGGTTACACTAACCACTTAATCCAGCTTTTTTTTTTTCATTTTTCTTTTCCAATCAATTACATGTATTTCATTAATCATCTTCAATTTTTTTATATAAAAACAAATAATTTTCATTATATCATATCGTCTTTTATTCCTTCTCAACTCTACATGTCAAACAGATATTTACTAACACTTTTTTTCTCTTCTCGACATAGCCAAACACACGAAGTTGGTCCTTTTTCAAGTACAACAACCATTTACAGGAATATAAGAATTTAGGACTAAACAATATTTCAAGTGTAAAATTTAAATTCTATAATTTTTTTTTTTTTTTTTTTTTTCATTTCATGGTCCCTTGCACTATTAGCCCAGCTACAATTCTTTTGACCAAAATTTGTAATTTCTTAGTAATAGGATTGTACATAATTTCTTTAAAACCAGCTATTTTGTTTTTGAGAATCTTAGAATACATTTAAATCACCTTTTCGACTTCGGTATAGATCTTGAAAAATACATTAACTCATATCTAGTGATTTTTATTATATTTTGATGTTATTTTAATCTAACAAACTCATGCAAATTCCTGATGATCATGAATTTTCTTTTTTACTCTTTCTTTTAAGAAAATTATGATCTTCCACGACAAATTTTAAAAATATCTTCGCATTTTATCATCAATGCATTAACATTATTAATATTATTGAATCAATTTCAATTAATATTAACTTCAAATTTCAATTAATATTAACTTCAAATTTCAATGCATTAACATTATTAATATTATTGAATCAAACCCTTTTTTTAAGTATATAGATTAAGTTAGACATTTGAAAATTTATGGATCAAAATAGAACAAAACTCAAAATTCAAAGACTAAAATTAAACTTTTGAAAGTTCAATAAATCAAAATAAAATAAATGTGAAATTTATAGACCAAAAATGATATTTTAGCTTTTGTTTTATAACCATGTTAACAATTGCTTCGTTCCTTGTAATGTTAGAACAAAGTTCCCAATTATGATTTTGAACGCCAAAACCGCCATTATGGAAAAATACATGAACCCAAGACTGTCATCTAAAAGAGCATAAATTTGGAGTATTCCCAATCTGTACAAACAAACAGAAACACCATTAAATTTTCCTCAAACTCAATCCCAACAAGCAATTCCACCACCATCTTTGCTTACTTTCTGTGGTGGTTTTTTGTTTTCACCCTTCCTTTAAAGTTATCAAGGCCCAGTAAATCATTACAAGCAAATAATGCAAGAAAAATATACAGGTAAAAGGAGATTTTCAGGAATAAAAAATACCTATTTACTCTAACCCTCCATGAGATCCAAGAGAAGCTGCAACTTCTTGTTCCAATGGTGGTGTGCTCTCTTAATGTCAGCTAGCACATTGAGGAAGAAGCTCATCTGCTTCAAACCTCTCATCCTGTTCTATGGAATAGAAACACTACACTCTGGCAGATATACGAAAACAAGATTAGAAAACTATTTCACATCACACGACAACGGATTTTCCCGTGAACCCATCATGTAGTTGCATCGATCCATCTTTCATCAGGTTAAGACTCAAACTCTTGAACCTCTCTCTAGAATACTGCCTTGATGCCTTTCGCCAATCCGTTCCAGTTTTCATCATAGCCATGAACTCGTCGTAACTTATTCGCCCGTCCTGAAAATTATTGTTTTTTCTAAAAAAATTAAAGCTAGCTAAAAGCAAACACTGAACCAACAGATTAGAAGAGAGCGCCAATGGAGCACAAGTCAAAATGTATAAACATGAGATGGCATTTCATCGCTTTTTTGAGTTTTTAGACCCATTTTGACTAGCCTCAGAAAATAGTTATTTAACCTTACTATATTTAGTTTTCAAGATAATAAATAGGAACCTCATATATATTATAATAGAAAGATAATAAAGATACGAAATAACTCAAGTATTCGAGGTACTTTAACCCTCCCCTATCTTAAGCACTGGATACTTATTATCTAAGGGATGTTTGGATTGAGATTTTAAGAGTATTTAGAATTAGTATTTAGAATGAAGATTTATTTTGAATATTTAAAAGTAATGATTGAAGTTAAAAACTTGTTTTGATGTAGTTTTTAATAGTATTTAAATTTAGTATTTAGAATGAGGATTTATTTTGAGTATTTAGGAGTAATGATTCCGGTCAAAATCTTGTTTGGATATATTTTGAGTATTTAGAATGAAAATTTATTTTAAATATTTGGAAGTAATGATTATAGGTAAAAGCTTGTTTGGATGTATTTTTTAAAATATTTAAAATTAGTATTTAAAATAAGGATTTATATTAAGTATTTAAAAATAATGATTGCAATCAAACGAGGTTTGAATGTCATTTTTTTAGGAGTATTTAATAAATATTAATTTGAAATACTAGTTCAAAATCTCATACCAAACATTCCTAAAGCTTCTCAATATATGTTCACCCCTTCTCCATTCTCTCTAATTTATAATCTAATATATTTGACTTGTTATTTAAAGGATTGGGCATTCACTATCCTACTACCAATAGGATTAGGTATTTTTTTTATCCTACTATATTATTTTCAAGCCTTTCCAGCTTTCCCTGCCACTTGTTGTTATTGATCATTTATGATAGTTTAATTATGTTGAATTATATAAACCACCAACAAACTTAAAAGCTTAAATTTATAGGTTGAGGTAAATTTAATTATGTCAACTAACAAATTTTTATCTCTAAATTGATATAGCTACGCTAGAGCAAAGAGAAGTCTGTTTTTCTTTTGGGTTCGTATGGGAGAACCGGTCAAGATAGAGAATAAGAGGCCTAGAGAATCTCACCTTGTCTGTGTCAACCTCGCGCATGATCTCATTCAGCACATCACTGTCTGTTTCACCTGCTTCATCCGCTAAAGCTTCCCGTAGCTCATCTAATTCAATGTATCCACTTTCATTTTTATCAAAGAACATGAATGCTCTGCGAAAATGTTCGTCATTTTCCATCCTCTGCAAGTGTATTGTAACTGCTACAAACTCTCCATAATCTAGTACACCGTTGCCATCAACATCAGCCTGCCAAGAACGGACGTTCGGTCAACATAATTAACAATATTTAATGCCAACATAATTCTTCAACAGTTCAACTTCAATTCAGGCAGAAGAAAAGTTTGCATCGTCAGCATTCCATGCCAATTGTTTGAAATGGTTAAAATGAATTCATATTTCAACTGTTGATTAGGAAATAACATGAGGAAGAACATTGCAACAGCGTAATACAATACCAGAAAAAAAAATTGAAATGCTCACAAATCATTCAAGTTAAAAGAGTTAACACGATCAGGGATAAACTTGAAACTATAAAACAAACTTTCAATCTGAATTTGAGAACATAGAAATTTACCACTTCCATGAGCATTCTCATCTCGGGCTCAGCCAATTGTGAGCCGACCTTTTTTAGCCCTGCTTTCAGTTCCTCATAAGATATTTTCCCATCATTGTCGGTATCCATCAAAGAAAACATATCTCTGATCACCTCAACTTCTTCAACAGATAAGTGCTCTGCTATCACCTACACATTTTAGAAGTACAGGTATCTCCAAGTTAACATGAATTCCATCACTGTAATACCGTTTTTTTAACTGACTGTAATACCATTCAGTGACTTTTTACTCTTTTTTCGAGTTCACTGATTTGTGGTGGGGATTTTGAACACGTTGAACTTTTAAAATAAATGTAAAATGCATTTACCAGTTGATACTCAAGTTCGCAATACCATTTACTAAAATTCAGAGGACAACAATAGATTACTTTAAGGCTTACCCTCAAGGCTTTCTTTTTAAACCTATTCATAACAGAGAACTGCTTGAGTCTCATCCTTACGATATCCCCTAGTGGAACATTTGGAGCTTTCTTTGCATTTTGTAACCAAGGATGATCTGCAATTATGATGAGAGAGCGGTAAGAAGATAAAAATTTGAACACGTGCTACGGATAAGTTATTACAAGATTCATTATTGACGAACATCAAAAATCAAAAAAGATAAAAAGGGGTTCCCCGCAACTCTATTTATCATGCACATGGGGAAGGGAATGGGAGGTACCGAGGAGTACAAGTATAAGATGGTCCTAAGTTACACTGCTTTGCTAAATGACATGTTGTTTGGATAATCCAGTCAGATAACGAATTTCCAACTTAAGAAAAAAGATTAGATATGGGTATTGAACATGATGATCGAGCAAGATTGCAGTACAACAATCACAAACGTAAAGCAAATATTTATCTCAAGGAAAACACATAGAAACAGATTCTCCAAGTAGTATAGATGTCGGACGTGACATCAAAGAAAGCCAAGTATATCATGTTCAAAGAAAATACGGACTAGACAGGTGCCAGAATGATTCAAAACTCCACCACTTGATCAACATTGTTTTCTAGTTTCTATTCATAAATTTCATTGGTGCCACAATATTAAAACAATTTCATCTGTCCGCTCAATAAATCAAACAGTGCACAGAATTGACCAAATCAGCCCTTAATTGCTGCAAGTATTTCAGAAGTCGAGAATTAATCCAAGACTCACTCATCATTGAAAAGAAAAGCAGTGAACTAAATTCGGCAATAAAGTAAAGGAGGATTTCTACAACTTAGTAAGTTCATAATTACATCACACGTGTTAGAGAAAAGTTAATAAAATGAACCGATTAGATTTCAGGGTAATTAAGATTTAAGAGAAAGATTATCGTGTTGTTTAAAAGTTGTCCCACGTTACCCAACATACCAACGACATGTTCACAATGCTTTATCTATTAAATGTGACTGTAATGGTAAAATTGCAAGAATTGTAACTTCAAGCACTAAATTGAACTGATCAATATCTCAAAAATGATACAGAAATTTAACTTGTAATTGAAACCAATTATGAAAGCCAAGAGAAAAAGTACCATAGGATTCAACTATCCAAGAACTCACCCATGAGGCCTCGTATTTAAGTTGCTAGCTTAATACCATTGCAATTCAGTATGATATGTTTAAAATAAGACCTGTACGATAACTAAGAGAGATGCCATGAAATATGACACATAACTCTTGGCATTATTTTTCGTTTAAAAATGGTAGAAAAACATATATTTCGCCATTTGATCAAGGGATCTAGCTATAACTAGGAATTATAACTCATAAAAATTTAACCAAATGGATCGCATATTTCTGTCTTGGGCACCCAAATAAATTGCAAACATCCAGAGTGAAAAAGAATACACCAAACCCAGAGTCAAGATTCAGTGGGAAAGAGAGATAGTTGCAACTTCATAGTCATAACTCATAAGCAGCTAGAAAAATGTCTGAATAGAGACAGCCGAGCTACTTACCAAGCACCTGCTGAGCAGTTAAGCGCTTTCTAGGATCTGGCTCCAACATCTGCCGGACAAGACTTTTAGCACTCTCCGAAACCTGTGGCCATGGTTCCCTCTTAAAATCAAGCACGCTCCTCAAAATTGCCAGAGCTACTCCTTGTTCAGTTTCTAATAGAAGATTCCCAAAATAGTAATAATTAAACAACTAAAATATTTAACAGATATTCAAATCAAAATTAACTTAGATTCGTAGAGTTCTAAAAATAGCAACAAAAAAATCCATATTACCAGCCCAGAATGGAGGAACCCCGCACAATAAAATATATAATATCACACCAGCACTCCAAATATCAACCTCTGGTCCATAATTCCTTTTCAATACTTCTGGAGCCATATAGTATGGACTCCCCACTATCTCTGTAAACTTCTCCCCTATAATCATGTTTAAATAAAAGCACATAAGATTTAGCAACAAATTTAATGAAGATGCCCACAACGTTTATAGAAATAGATTTTAAGCAACAGAGGACAATGAATCAATGAAGATGCCCACAAAATTAATATCTACATATTCCAACCAACAGAGAAAATGAACTAAAAAAGAGAAATTAAAACCTAACGAACTTACCGGGCTTGAAAAACACAGAAAGACCGAAATCGATTGATTTAAGCGGCGAATGTTCCTTCTTGTTCGCAAACAAGAAATTCTCAGGTTTCAAGTCTCTGTGCATAACTCCATTAGCGTGGCACATCCTCACCACTTCAGCGACTGTTCTCACAACGTTTGCTGCAGCGCGCTCGGTGTAGTGTCCTTTTGCTACAATCCGATCGAAAAGCTCGCCTCCTTCACAAAGCTCCATAACCAGATGAACATTCTCGTTGTCCTCGTAGGTCGCTTTAAGCTTCACTATATTCGGATGTTCAGGCAAATTCGACATAATCGCAACCTCTCGCCTGACATCCTCAATATCCACCGCGGTTCTCAGCTTCCTCTTCGAAATCGATTTACAAGCCAAAGCCTGCTTCGTCTCTCTATCTGTACACAGGTACGTGATTCCAAACTCTCCACGGCCAAGTTCAAGCCCTAGTATATACTTATCGCTGATTCGCGTACGGTGACTGAGCGGCATCACATCGTTCAAAACCCTAAGCGGAGCCGGCGACTTCGCAACATAGTCCCGAGAATATGGATTCAATGATTTCCAGTCTTTATCATTCTTCCTCCGATTCGTCGATTTGTCGTCCTCTACAGTCTCCGGCCTCACACAGACGTTACAATTTCCCATAATCAAGAAGAATCACGAGAAGAAACTCCTCGTCCTCGATCTCGGGTGAAAAGCTAGAGTCTCCAGTGGTCTCCGCCGTGAAATTAGAGTCGCCGGCGGCGCGGCAGGTAGTTACCGACGATGAGAGAAATAGAGGGGAGTTGGGGAAGAAAACGCGGGGTCAGTTGAGAAATAAAGAAGGTATTTTGAAAAAATCATGGTAATGATCTCTAATTATTATAGTATTGGTTGAAAATGGAAGATTAGGAAAACGATGAATCATTATATGGAGTAATTAAGACATATAATTATGTTTTCAAATTAAAATACGTTTCATTAAAATAATACGACTCCGCTCCTATAATCCTTTCATTTCTTTTGGCGTTTATCCATTCCCAATTTTGCATTAAAAAATAATATTTTATTTTTACATGAAAAAAAGAACATGATTTTACTATTTACTTCTCTTTTTTTTTAATAAATTATAAGCTGCTTATGATTTATTTTATTAAATTTAGTTCATACCATTTCGAAAATTAAATTTTGTTTTTTATAATTGAAAAATGTTATAATTTGATTTATAAATGCAAAAACTAAAATTTAGTTTGAACGGTTTGTTAAAAAATATATTTAATGTTGGTAATAGTTTGATAATTAAATATATATATATATATATATATATATATATAAAAAGTTAGTTATTTAATGAAAAAATATAAAGAATATATTTTTTTTAGTCCAAACTAATAACTTAACTCGTATAAGTATCATTGTCACATGAATAATTAATCTTCATACAAAAACACATTTATTATTACAAATAACAATGAGTTATTAAATGTGTCTTAAGGATTGCGTAATTGGTTTAAAGTTTGATCTTGGATTTAGTTAAGAATTTTTTGTAATTTTTTTCTTCAAATTATTACGTTACTTCTTACATTTTAATTAGTTTTCTAACACGAACAAATAATAATAATAATAACTTTTTTATTTTATAGATTTTTTTCGTCTCGTATAAACTATATTATAATTAGTAAAGATACTCAATTTTAACTTTATTTTCAAAAAATAAAAAAATAAAACAAAAAACTTTCTTTTCATTACTAAAGTCTATTTATGTAAACCTTTGGAATTAAAATTTAAAACAAATGGTATAAGACCAATTGCCTTATTTAATTGTCTCCATTTTATTATTAAGAAATATATGTATATATTTATATGTTATGAGCTTGAAATTAATATTCATTAGTCGAATACACTTTTTCTTGATTTGTAGTTTATCTGAAAAATTGGTTATCACTTAAACGATTGGTAAAGTAGTGGTTTCATTATTTGGTGTTAATCCAGTTTAACACTCGCGTTCGAGTTCAATATTTTAGCCTATAACCATTTCAAATTGTTTACTCATTGTTCTAAAAGTTGTTCAGATTAAAAATGAAATAACATTTTATTGCTTTCTTCTTTATTTGTATGGTTTATTATTCCGGTGATTATATTTTTTAAAGCCGGCTTAACCATAATTTATTGCCTAATATTTATTTCGATTAAAATTTTATTTTTATTGATACTATAGTATAATCTATCTGAAAAAAAAAAAAAAAAAAAAACTAATAGTGGGTCAATAGTAATCTCCATCAAGCAAGGTTAGATTTTTTTTTTTTTTTTTTTTTTTTTTTTTTTTTTTTTTTTTTTTTGCTAGTAGTAGATATTTAATATTATCCAAGACGTTCTTTTTTCTTTTTAAAATGAAAAGTACTTTTTTTAATTCAGTACAAGTAATCAGTAAAAGAAAACGAATAATTAACCATTTATTTCGCTTTCATCGGTTACATATGATATTTTAATTAGCAATTTAAATGATTGGATAATTAATAATCAACTAAAATTAAAAAAAAAAACTACTCATATTATTTATTTTGAGTATAAATTGGAGGGACCACAAATTCTATATATATATATATATATATATAAGAAGTTAATACGATTTTTTAAGATCGAACATGTAACACGGTGTTAAACTATAACTAAACAACCAAATCATCGCACTATTTCAAAGATATTGTTCTAACTTTGGCTACAAATCACATGCAATTAAATTGTATATATCATAGGCAACGTCAACCTCTAGTTTGGGGGCCGAATTAAATTATATAATATTTAAGCATAGAGTCAATCTGGGCCGTAGATCTGGAATTCTTTTCGTTGGTGAGGTTGATGGAAGGGGTCAAGATTTACGGACATGAATTGTTGAAGTTGTTCACCAGCTAGCTGAGGGATTGAGGTTAGGGTCATTGACCAATTCCATTTTCCCTAAACCTAAAATTAAAAAAAAAAAAAAAAAAAAAAACTCAATTATATATAATATAATTTTTTAGTACAAAAAAAACTCAATTATAGTGACAATAATAATAAATAAATTTCTGATTTTGGTTGTTTTATGCCATTTTATTTTATCTTAAAATTTGAGTAACAATTTAAATATTTTATTTTAAAAAATTGTGAAAACTAGGGTGCGTTTGTTTACTTGTTTTTTTAAGAAAATTATTGAAATTGAGAAAAATTAAAGAGTTAATAATAGTTCGGAGTAATTCTCATTTGGAATTAGAGTTAGTACTACTTAGATAACTAATTAATTATTAATATTAATATATTTGATACGAAATTTGATAAATAATTTAACCGAATGTTTTGGTGAGTGGTAAAAAATGACAATTTATTATTAAATACAAATGAATAGTTTTTTAGGAATAATAATTTTTGTTCATAACAACCCATAAAACAAATTATAAATTGCTATATATAATTGTATCTTTCATTAAAAAAAATAAAAAAATTATCCTCTTAGATTATAGTTTTTTTTTTTTTTTTTTTTGACAAGACTTCTTCAATTATAGTTGATATAAACAAACATACACATTTTAAAAAACACAAAACTAAAAATTAAGAGAAAGTTTACTAATCATTTATTATTATTATTATTTTTGAAATGGAAATTGAAATTTATTCAATTTTTTTCCCAAGAATGAAAAAATGTTTTTTTTTTTTTTTGGAGGTCTGAAACATTGAGCAAAGCAAGACCAGAGAGGTTGGGGAGGTAGGTGTAGACTTAGATTGGTCAATGGAATGAGAAAAATAAAGAGATTGAAGGTTTGATTATAAAGGCAATTTAGTTGAATTGTTTGAAAGATTCCAAATCCAAAGTCAACAAAATAATGAAGATTTTCCTTCTGCCATCTCATTTTATAATTTTGTCAAGCAACCAAAAACTCTAAAATAATCTCTCTTTCCTTTTGCTACTTGTTTTAGATTCTTTCAACTACGCGTTCTAATCTCCCCCCTTGTGTTACTCTGCGCTCGAATAAATACTATACATACATATTTATAAATTTTTTTAATTCTATCATTATGAAAATGTAGAAGATCTTATAATATCCCACATTAGTAAAGTGGTGAGCCATCCAAACATTTTTAAAATAAG
>JBBMEG010000005.1:8782318-8841878 GCA_037832605.1 Cyclanthera cordifolia | reverse complement strand
TATGTGTATATATATATGTATGTGTATATATATATGTATGTATATATATATGTATGTGTATATATATATGTATGTATAGTTTCTTATGCAGTAGATCCTTAACTATGTAAGATCCAATATATAATTAGAGGGATTCGTGAAAAAGAAGAAAGATAAAGAAAAAGGAAATTACATTTTCTCACACATTGTGTTACATTACATCTATGTTCGAACAATACACTTCATATATTTACAATTACTGCTATAATGTTGAGATTTGAGAATGAACGAGGTAGAAGAAGCCAATAGAAGAAATATTTGAAGAATATGTTATTGATTAGTTAATAGGAGAAGAAGAGAGATGTCAAAGCATATTTGTCATACTTTAACAACCCTAACAAACTACGTATTTATATTAAGATACTAACCATGGAGTGATCTAGTGATCAAAGAGGGTTTTGAGGTGCTTAAGATGATTTATTTTGAGTATTTAAAAATACAGTCAAAAATTGCTTGAAAGTAGTTTTTAAGAATATTTAGAATTAATATTTTAGAACGAAAATTTATATTGAATATTTAAAAGTAATGATTACAGTCAAAGATGCAATTTTTAAGAGTATTTAAAATAATTATTTATAATAGAAATTTATTTTGAGTATTTAAAAGTAATGATGGCAATCAAACCTCGTTTGTATGCCCTTTTTATAGGAGTATTCAGTAAATACTAATTTTAAAATACTCTTTCAAAATCTCATACCAAACACCCCGATAGACAAGAAAACATTGGAAAACTAAAGGTGATCGACATCTTTTTAGGATTCACGGTGATAACTAAAAATTAATTTTTTTACGAATTTTTTAACGATCATAAGATACCACAGTTGACAAAAGAAATAGTCGATTTGTAAATTGGCTTGGACGACTAATTGATATTAAAAAAAAAACATTCTATTCTTAGAACAAAGTTCCAAATTATATTTTTGAATGCCAAAAATCCCCCATCATGGAAAAATATAAATCTAAGACTATCATCTGAATGAGAATAAATTAGGAGAGTTCCCAAACTGTACAAACAGAAACCATTGAATTTTCCTCAATCTCAAACCCAACAAACAATTCCACCATCATCTTCTCTCTCTTTTTTTTTTTTTTCTCTTTTTTTAACCCTTTTTGGTGTTTTTGTTTTCACCCTTCCTTCAAAGTTATGAAGGCTCAGTAAAATCATCACAGGCAAATAATGTAAGAAAAATATACAGGTAAAAGTGAATTTCAAGAACAAAATGCCTATTTACTCTTACCTCCATGAGATCCAGGAGAAGTTGCAAGTTCTTGTTGCAATGGTGGTGAGCTCTCTGCAACTTGGAGGGTAAATAATGTCAGGTAGCACATAAAGGAAGAAGCTCATCCCGGTACACCAATCTTGCCGTTTGAAACCTCTCTTGCTATTCAATGGCAGGCGTGTTTGGGATATAAAATGGAATGGAAAACACTTCACTCAGCAGGATAGAAGAAAAGAACATCAGAAAACGAATTCACTTCACACGACAACCGCATGTCCTGTGACCCCGTCATGAAGTTGCAACGATCCGTCTTTCATTAGGTTAAGACTCAAACTCTTGAACCTCTCTCTTGAATACTGCCTTGATGCTTTTCGCCAATCTGTTCCAGTCTTCATCATAGCCACAAACTCGTCGTAACTTATTCGTCCGTCCTGAAAATGGTTGTGTTTGAAGAAATTGAAACAGCTCTATTAGAAAAGGAACCAGAAGTATACACTGAACCCATGTATTAGAAGAGAGGCCCAATGGACCACATTTTAAAATGTTCGAACACAAGACATCCTTTCGTCCCTCTTGAGCTTTTCAACTAATATCAAGATGTGCAGCAGCTTACAAGAGTACTAGATAACTATTGTAATTTTTGTGCTTATACTTTTGGTTTATATCCACAAGTATGAACCAACTAAATATCGGCAATTCCTATCGAACAATCGTGTGATGTACTTATTTTTGTTGGAAATTTAAAGAGCAGGAGATCATTTAATTCCACTTGTAGATTATTTTTCAAATTTCTAAACTCAGAAGCAAGGGAGAGTGTTAATTTATATAATTAAATTTACCCAAATCCATCAATTTAAACTTTTGAATTGATTCGCAGTTTAACCTAATTATTCAACAATTTTGATGTCTTTGCAGGGTACTAAATAGCAAATTTTAAGTAATCATGATTTGAATCCATTTCCTTTTAAGTCATCGATTAGTTACATGACAATTCATGGCAACTAAGTAAACTCGACAAAGGCTGAACTCAATTGACACGACCCATGCCCTAATAACCAAGATGTTAGAGTTCGAATCTCCTAACCCCAAATATTGGAATTCAAAAAAAAAAAAAAAGAAAAAAAAGTAAACTCAATTTAATTTTTGTCTCCAAGTTGATATAGCTAAAGTAAAGCAAATTAAAATTCTGTTTTTCTTTTAAATTCATAAAAGAATCAGAGTGGAAGGATAGAATTTTTGTCTCCAAGTTGATATAGCTAAAGTAAAGCAAATTAAAATTCTGTTTTTCTTTTAAATTCATACAAGAATCGAGTGGAAGGATAGAAAACAAGTGTACTAGAAAGTCTCACCTTGTCTGTGTCAACCTCGCGCATGATCTCATTCAGCACATCGCTGTCTGTTTCACCTGTTTCGTCCGCTAAGGCTTCCCGTAGTTCATCTAATTCAATGAACCCACTTTCATTTTTATCAAAAAACATAAAAGCTCTGCGAAAATGCTCGTCATTCTCCATCCTCTGCAAGTGTATTGTAACTGCTACAAACTCTCCATAATCCAAAACACCATTACCATCAACATCAGCCTGTCAAAAACAGATGATCAGTCAACATAATTTACAATATGTAATACCAACATAATTTTTAAACCTCAATTCAAGCAGAAGAAAAGTTAACATCTCTAAGTATCAGTCAGCATTTCATATCATCAACTCATATTCCAACTATTTATCCTGAAATAAAATCAAATTAAGCTTTTGGATTGATTGGTAGTTTAACATAACTCAACATGTCAACATGGTATCAAAGTGAGAGGTCTTGAGTTTGAGTCATTGTCAAGTCGTTCCTCTCTAATTAAAATTGAATTCCACTCGTAGGACATTTCTCAAATTCCTAAGCCCACGGGTGAGAGAGAATGTTGGTGGATATAATTAATTTACCTCAACTTACTAACTTAAGCTTTTGAGTTGATTAGTGGTTGAACCTAATTTAACAGAACAGAAGATTACAATTTGGAGGGAAAAAAACAGTCTGGATTTGAAAACATAAAAATTTACCACTTCCATGAGCATTTTCATCTCGGGCTCAGCTAATTGTGAGCCAACCTTTTTTAGCCCTGCCTTCAGTTCCTCGAAAGATACTTTACCGTCATTGTCGGTGTCCATCAAAGAAAACATATCTTTGATGACTTCAACTTCTTCAACAGATAAGTGCTCTGCTATCACCTACAAAATTTAGAGGTTTAGGTACCTCCACGTTAGCATGAATCCATCACTGTCTGTAATAGCATATGGTACTTTTTTATTTAAATATTATTATTATTTAGAGTTCACTAATCTGGGATGGGAATTTGAAGATTTTACCTTTACAGTTAATACCAGTTGATACTCAAGGACAATAACTTAAAATAAAATTCAGAGGACAATAATGTATCACTTTAAGGCTTACCCGTAGGGCTTTCTTTTTGAACCTATTCATAACAGAGAACTGCTTGAGTCTCATCCTTACAATATCCCCTAGAGGAACATTAGGAGCTTTCTTTGCATTTTGCAACCAAGGATGATCTGCAATTATGATCAGAGAGCAATTAGAATATAAAAAGATCTGTGGTTCTAGTCCTCCAACCCCTTATTATACTAAAAAACGAAAAGGAAAAAAGAAAAAGCAAAACAAGGTCCAAGGAGTAGAAGATGATGCTAAGTTACATTGTTTTGCTAAATGAGAATGGTTATGGTTGAACAATTGAACTGCCAACTTAATGAAAGTGATAACGTACTGGTATAGAACATGATGATAAAGCAAGATCGTAGTACACCAATCACAATCATCGAGCAAATATTCATCTCCAGGAATAATGCATAGAAACAGGCTTTCTAATCTCCAAATAATAGAGATATCTAATGTCTGATATGACGTCAAAGAAAGCCAAATGTATCATGTTCAAAGAAAATACGGACTAGACAAGTTTCAAAATGATTCAAAGCTTCACCACTGAATCAATATTGCTTTTCTAGTTTCTGCTCGTAAATTTTATTGGAGCACACAAAAAAACATTAAACCAAATTCATTTGTCTGCTAAATAAATCAAACAGCACCACAGGTGTCAACCATAAAGCAACCACCCATGGGGATCTTGTATTTAAGCGATAACTTCAATGTCAATAATTCATACTGACCATAGTGACAATTAGGACAGGAGAGATGCATTGAAATTCGACACAGTACACTCAATCATTTTTTTGTTAGAAAAAGGGTAGAATATCATATATTTCATCATTAGACCAGGGATCAAGCTGATTACAGCTACATTCAGAGTTCAGACCAAACGAAAATCTACCCATATTAAAAATTTTCAGGAACAACTAAATTGAAAAAAAAAAAAATCAAGATGAGAAAAATACACTAAACCCAGATTCAAGATTCAGAAAGAATGAGATATAGTTGCAACTTCATAGTCATAACTCAAAGCACTAAGCAAAATGTCTGAATAGAAACAGCCAAGCTACTTACCGAGCACCTGTTGAGCAGTTAAGCGCTTTTTAGGATCTGGCTCCAACATCTGCCGGACAAGGCTTTTAGCACTCTCTGAAACCTGTGGCCATGGTTCCCTCTTAAAATCAAGTACACTCCTCAAAATTGCCAGAGCTACTCCTTGTTCAGTCTCTAATAACAGCATCCCAGAATAGTAGAAATCAAATAACTCAATCGATTCACTCATCTGGTAATCGAATTAACTTAGACTTGTAGAGGTCTCAATAAAGCAAAGAAAACTATATTACCAGCCCAGAATGGAGGAACCCCGCACAATAGAATATATAATATCACACCGGCACTCCAAATATCAACCTCTGGTCCATAATTCCTTTTCAGTACTTCTGGCGCCATATAGTATGGACTTCCCACAATCTCCGTAAACTTCTCCCCTAATATCTCGTTAGAACAAAAGCATTTAAGATTCAACAATAAAATCAAAGATGCCAAATAAAATTAATACCCATAGATTCCAACCAACAGATGAAAATGGAATAAAGGGAACTTCAAAAGAAAATTGAATTAAACTACACTGTACTTAACGAAGATAAATCAAATCCCAGCAGACTTACCAGGCTTGAAAAACACAGAAAGGCCAAAATCAATCGCTTTAAGCAGCGAGTGCTCCTTCTTGTTCGCAAACAAAAAGTTCTCAGGCTTCAAATCTCTGTGCATCACTCCATTAGCGTGGCACATCCTCACAACTTCAGCGATTGTTCTCGCGATGTTCGCTGCAGCGCGCTCGGTGTAGTGTCCTCTCGCTACAATCCGATCGAAAAGCTCACCTCCCTCACACAACTCCATAACCAGATGAACATTCTCGTTATCTTCGTATGTCGCTTTAAGCTTCACTATATTTGGATGTTCAGGCAAATTCGACATTATAGCAACCTCTCGCCTCACATCCTCTATATCCACCGCAGTTCTCAGCTTCCTCTTCGAAATCGATTTACAAGCCAAGGCCTCCTTCGTCTCTCGATCGGTACACAGGTACGTGATCCCAAACTCTCCACGGCCCAGTTCAAGCCCTAGTATATACTTATCGCTGATTCGCGTCCGGTGACTGAACGGCATCAAATCTTTCAAAACCCTAAGCGGAGCCGGTGACCTAGCAACATAATCCCTAGGGTGTGAATTCGATGATTTCTGGTCTTTACCATTCTTCTTCGTCCGATTCGCCGACTTGTCGTCCTCAGTAGTCTCCGGCTTCACACAGACGTTACAATTGCCCATACCCGAACAAGAATCACAAGAAAAAAATTCCTCGTTCTCGATCTCCGGAGAAAGGTTGAGCCTCTCGTGGTCGTCGCCTTGAAGATACGGTCACCGCCGGCAAGGCAGGTAGTTATTGGCGTGGGGAGAAATGTAGGGGAGGAAAGAAAACGCGGGGTCGGTTGATAAATAAAAAAAAGTATTTTGAAAAAGTTATGATAATGATATCTAATTATTATAATATTTGTTGAAAGGGTAAATTAGGAAGACGAGGGATTATGATTTGGAGTAACTAATAATATGATTTATTTTTCCTAATCATAAGAAGTTTGATTAAATTAATAATACTATCGCCGCTCCTAAAATCCTCTCATTTCTTGTGCCTTTTATCCATTCCCAATTTTGCACTAAAAAAATGTGGTTTTAATATTTAATATTTTTTCCTTTTTCTTTAGCTTCAAATTAATTTTTAAATACAATTACTTTATTGAATACTTGTTTCAAAATAGAAATTTGTAGTGGTTAAATAATTAATTACTTATTTGAAAATTAATGTTAATAGTGGTTGATTGATATGTTTATTGCGAAATTTGATTGAGTGATTTGATAGTGGTTGAGAGTAATTATTTACTTTAAGATAAGAATTAGTGGTTTTGTAAGAATAGAGGTTAACCTCTTTTCTTTTACAAAAAACAAACATAACCGTAATTGTCGGTTTAATTACATTCCTAATTGTAGCTGGCATATGAATACTAATTTTAGTTGCTTTATATCTCAATTTAAGGTAAATTACAAATTTCATCCTTATCGTTAAGTTATAATTTAGTCTGTATGGTTACATGTCGTATGGAGAAATCTACGCTTTTGTTCTCAAGTTTTGAAATTTTAAAATTTAATCCCTAAATTGTTTTATAAAAACTAAAGTATTGTTTATGTTGTGAATTAGTTATTTGTTAGTTTAGTGATTGAGAGTCTAACATAGTAATTAATTGAAAAAAATAATAATTCATACTTAAAAGCTACGTCTATCAATAACATTAATTATTTTTTAAGTTTTATAAAATTACATAATTAAATTTTATATTTTCTCAAAATCATAAATACTAAAGTCTACATTTTTAAATGATATAGACTAAGTTTAACTTCTTCTTTTTTCGAGACCAGATTTATATCTATCCTCTACCGACTAAAGTTTAACTTTTTTTTTAGGACCAATTTTATATTTATCCTCTACTAAAAAAAGAAAAAGAAATTGTAATTTATCCTTCGATTTAATAATAGCCTCGACAACAATTTAGCATCCAATTTTTGTTTTTTTTAGTACAAATTGAGTAGGTGCACACAAACCTAGCTACAAGACTCTTCACATATCCAACTCATGACGTTAATATTAAATTGAAATAACACCAAACACGTTTTCTCTATATCGATAATGAATTTATGCATTTTTTAAGCAAAGTATACGACTTTATAACGAATTTCAAAACAATAAAGTTTTTTTTAAATATTGTTTAATTTTCATTAAAACATGTCTTAATATATATACATAGACAATAGAATGATAAATTTTATAAGTACATATAATACAATCGATTTTCTGTAACGTCCGTGTTATAAGGGGTAGATGAATAAACCGAATTTACATCTGAATGAGAGACGTTTTGAGATATAATTTCATGGTTAAAAAATACTTTAAAAAACTGATTTGTACAACCTATAAAAACAATATGCTTCTTTATTTATGGTGACGAGATCAAAAAAACTTGACAATTAAACGAGCTTAGCTTAAAGTAGTGGGTGACATGTTAAATTTTCACAAGTTAAAAAATGTATCTCTTCGTTGTTCCAGCTTTGTAACAAAACCATATGCAACATTAACAGATAGTTTCGAGCCAAATTAAACTATGTAATATTAAAAAGAAATACTATGTAATATTTAAGCATAGAGTCGATCTCAGCCGTCCATCTTGCAAATTTCTTCATTGTGAGGTTGATGAGACGTCAAATTTTGCAGACATTAATTGCTGGAGTAGCTCACCAGCTGAGGATTAAGGGAAGGAGTATTGACCACTTTGATTTTCAATTATATATATAAATAATATATATAATATAGGTAGTTTGTCCATTACATTATTAAAGCTTTTCATACTGACCTAAGATTTTTTATTTTTATTTTTATTATTTTTTTTTTTTAAGTATAAATTGGAAAGTATATTACAAATATAGATTTTTAGAATCCAACCGACTGTGATTTTTTTGGTTTCACAAAATTCTTTAAAGGCAGTTTGTTAAAAGAGTTTGATGGAGCGTTTAATAAACACACCACTTCCCTCGATTTTTTTTTTTAAGCGCTCGTTTTCGAGCATTTATCTAAAAGGGTATTATGGGTTCACTTAGCGCGATAAAAAAGCGTCACGTAACGTTCCTTTATTTTTTATTTTTTTTTTTGAAAAATCTGCTTTTTTTTTTTTTTTTTTTTGAATTTTAATTTTTCAACTCTTTTATCATTAATTTTTTATGTATATATTCGTCCTTTTATGAATATTTCCAAAACGATTATTGAAATAATATAATTCAAATATTGTAATATTGACTAATAGATACTTGTCTGTATCATTTTTTTTATATTTAAAATTAAACAATAATGGAGTGAGAACAAAAAACAAACAAACATAATCTCTTAAAAGATGTTAATTTATTTGCAAGATTATTTTTAATTTATATTAACTAATTTAACTCAATTACAAAAATAATAGTTAAAATAACTCCTATATCAAAAAGATACGTTAAATTAAATCTTCATAAATGTCACATTATTTACGGACAACAAAACTCTCATTCGATTTATCTACAAACAAAATTACATCAAAACAAGTTATTATTATAACTCGTCTTCAAAAAAAAAAACACATTCAAATAAACTATTGTAATGATGGGCATTCAAACATATAACCTATTGGACATGAGTTAATATCGATGTCGCTACGCTACTTCTCTGTTGATAAAAATAGATATTAGTAATGATTAAGTGATAATTTTAAAATAAAATTTAAGGTAGAGTTGGACAAATAATTAATACTTATTATCTACTAAAAAATATAAATATAAAAAATGTGGGAAAAGTAGTTATTATTCTTAAATAAACATAGCTATATTATAGCTGTTGTTGACAGATAAAATAAGAATTTTTTTAAAAAAAATATAAAAGTATTTGGCCAAAAGAGGAAAAAAAAAAATAAAAAATAAATAATGATGATGATTGAAAAGGTTATGTTTGAAGGTGTGTGCATATGATACTTTAAAACCCAGCATGCATGAATCAAATAATATGGTTACTCTCACAAATCAAAAAGAAAAATATAATAATAATTAAAATGAAAAAAATAAGAATAAAAAAAAAATAAAGATAAAGATAAAAGAAAAGGTCCATGTTAGGCACAATTATTAAACCATGTGCATTCTTCTACCTCCCCTTTTGAAGTAAGTTGATCCCTTATTCAAACCTTTATAGTTTATTTATTTTCTTTATTCGTGTTTGAAATTAGAGATGTTCACGAGGTAGAGTAAGAGAATGGCTTTCCCGTTTTTACAAGAACTTTCAAAAACTAATTTTAGTCTCTATGAAATTTGTTGTTTTTTAGTCGAGAATGAGTCAGAGATTCTCCGCCAGATCAGGTTTTCTACTAAAAAAATTTCAATTTATTTTGTTTTTCCTTTATTTATTTTTTAATATTTTTACGTAGTAATTTCAAATAATTAATTGTTTTTAAAAAATATATATCCAAATTTAATTATATCGTGAATTATTAAAATAAAATACTCATTAAGAGGAATATATATATACATGTATGTATGTATATATATATATATATATATATATATATATATATGTATGTATAGAAGATGTAGATACGTGAAATGCATCCCTTCCCCGATTCCATTTATGGTGGAAAAATAGACATCTCGCTGAAAAAAATGGACATATATAATCGAAACCAATGAACTCGTGACGTGGGGGTTGGAACGGGATCACCTCCAAACAATGTAATCAACGTGCTACTCTACATTTCGATTAATTAACTTGTCATTTTAACACATTAATAGCTAACTTTGACGTAATTACTTCCTAGGGACAATATAAGCTATTTTTAAAAATTTGTAAATTAATGGAGATTAAAATATCATTTTTAAAATTATAGTGTATTTTAGGGGTTTAAATTATAACTTTTAAAAACATACTTGCTAAACTCTAATGTGAGAAGAAAATTATAATTTATCCAAATATATATTACATATGTCATGTAAATAATTATTATAAAAAAAAAAGGTTTGTAATTAAGATAGATATTTAATTTGTTTTGTTTCATCAAATATGAGCAGTTTATGGCACACAAAAAGTTGTAGATAATAAATGATAGCCTTCCTATTTTATTTAAAGCGATTATTAAAAATGTTTCGTACATAATCAAATATTTGGAGTTTAATTATTTTTAATCAATTTCGTTATTCGTTTAAGTTATGTTGAAGCTATCTTATCTTATCTTACTACTTACGTAAAAAATAAATTATTTTTTGAATAATTTATTTAAGTGATAATTCAAAATTTTCAATTATTTCTCTACATGAATTGAAGTTTCTAACTTAATTTTGCCGCCATTTCACTTGCTCCAAAACCACCGAAATATATTTAATAATATTTATTATATTAAATGTATTATATAATTATTATTTATTGTTTAACGTTTTTTTATCTTCCTACATTCATATAGAACCTATTCTACACAAATAGTTAATAGATGCATTGAACTACAGGTTAGGTTAAGGTGGGTTAGTGTAATCTACCTTAACTCGGCCCCCAAACAAACCATATTGTCTTAAAAAATAGATTAAAAAACGTCTAAATTATAATATTTACTTTGTCGGTAGAAATATCATACTAAGAAAAAACACGTGTTTTATCAAATTATTAAAAAAAAACTAAATTTAAATACATAAATTGCAATATTGAAAATTACTAATAATTGAATAAAGATATTAGACAGTGGAGGAAATAATAGGAAAAAAACTAAAAAAAAGAGACTCAGTAATAATTAAAAAAAAAAAAAAAATCAAAATATAAACAGACACCTAAGTTAAAGCTAAGGATTGTTGTTGTTGGGCCTCGAGAGATCGTTGTTGTCGGCCTCAATCGGTTGAGGCCCAACAAGATAATTTGTCTAGAAAATAAATGGGCCTACAAATGCTGCGCCATGGTTCATTAGATTTTTTTTTTTATTTATAAAAAAAAAAATCGGTAAAAATGATTATATTATATTTTAAGAAAACAAACATTGTGGTTATAAAAACTATATTTTAAATTTGGATTTCTCGAGATTATTCAAATGTTAATATTGTCAACAACAGCATTGTGTAAAAAAAAAACACAATAATATTATACATCAATCAAATTGAACTTGCAAACAATTAAAATGATTAAGTTTGTGCATTTGGTTATGACTTTTAAAATCGAAAAAGTTGGTGGAGGGTCGATTATAGTGTTTGGTGGTAATTTAATTAAACGCCATAACTATGTTTCGAGTTCGATTTTAAAAATCGATATTTGACTCTCTTTTTTAAATCAAACTCGGTGATATTAAACTGAAATATCTCCCATCAATGAAACTAGCACACATCCAAACATTTCAAAACATAATTACAAAAATGTAAACAAGTATTAGGTATTTTTAAAGTTAAAAAATATTTAGAAACATTTTTTTTACTATACTTGTAATTTAACATTTTGATTACGACATGTCGCATACGCATCGAAAAAGACGATGCGTCGTTCGTGTTTCAATAAGAGAGAGCGAGCTTCAATTGTCCCCTTAGCCCTCTCTCTGCCGCCCAATTTTCTGGTTTTCCGCCTGGAGATTTTTCGTATCCGAAGAAGAACAGCAGCAGTAACAATTTAAGAAGAAGAAGAAAAAAGGATTTTTAAATTTTGAAGGGATAGAGTTTGCGAGAGAAAGAGAAGGGCAAAGATGAAGACGACCAAAGGGGGCAAGGTTATGAACCCTACGGATGCTTATCGAAAGGAGCTTCGCAAGAAGGAATTGAAACGGGTAATTGTTCATCAGACCATTTTATTTTGCGATTATCGTCTCCAATCAACTCCGTATTATCACCAATTTATACCATCGTTGCCTTTCTTTGAACCTCAGCTTGACACAGTGATTTGATTTCTGTTCATCGCCATCTCTTTTATTAAGTTTGATCGAACATTTATCTATTGTCTACATTAATATTACACTGAAATAAAGCATTCAGTGGCATGTTTGGATGCATTTAGGGACCTGGGTTTTTCTCTCTCTCTTTTTTTTTTTTTTTTTTTGCTTTATGTAGTTTTCCACATTCCAACTCTGAAGTAATGAAGGGTTGTGCCTGAATTTAGATTGAGGGGTTTAGATTAGTGAGATGTAGTAGGATTCTTATAACTGATATTTGGCTTAGCTACCCGTCAATTTTCTCATATGAATGAATCAACTCGTTTTCATTCATTACCGACCCAGAACTGTTGCATTTTGTAAAACGGTGACTAAATAGAGAATGTTCTTGAGATGCAACTAGCAAAGAGTAAAATTGTACTTTTAAACTTGATCAAAGTTGCCATCTCTGATGTTCTTACTTCATTCATATCTCCTCTGGAAAGGTATCTTTCATTATCGATAATGAAGTTTAGAATCCTACTGGGGGTTTCATGTGGTTATGAGTACGTAAACTGTCAACTTAACTTTGGAGTTACTTGCAGCGCCCGGATATTGGCTTGAAAACCACAGCCCTTGAAGCTAATAATTCTTGGGGATCTCTTTGTCTCTCTCTCTCTCTCTCTCCGATTGTTTGTAATGATAAGTTCCTGATTGATGGTTGACAACTAGGAATCTGATAGGATCTGGGCCTTAGAGTATTAATATGCAATATAGGAACATATGGGCAATTAGTTAGAGGAGTATTTACATGTTATAGTTATAAATATAGATGATTGGTGAGGGCTTCAATGAATTGTATGTGAATTTGGGCTTGAGAGATCTCAAGATTTGGGAGGAATCAATCTCGAAACAGCAGTTCCCCTTGCACTTTTATAGCTTTTTATATACTCATCAAATGTAAGCATTGGGAATTTTAGGCATACAGAACTTTGGTGGTCAAAGTTATCTGTGCATGTCTGAAAAAACTAAAGCTGCTCGTGAACCTTGTAAATCCCTTTGCTGTTTGCATTTTTTGGTTATTAGTTTTTTTGTGGTGTGATTCATGATTGGATACAAATAGATAACCTCCAATAACAGCTTTTATGTGTGTCTACCAGAATAAAAAAGAGAGAAAAAAGGTAAGGGAGGTGGGGATTTTGAAGAAAGATCCCGATTCAATCAAGGACCAAATTCAAAAGTTGGAAATGATGAGTAAGTTGCAATCTTTATGAACTCTATAGTTTAATTGCAGTTGGTTTCTTCAGTTCTCTTTGTTTATTTGACAAGCACATTTCACTATTTTGGAGTTTGGACGTTGATTTTCCAATTTTATTTATGATTGTGATAGAGTTTTATTGACAATAACTTCTTCTTTTTTTTGGTGTGTGTGCGTGTCTGTAGAGAACTAAGTTTCTGTCTCATTTCAGTATTTTTGTGTCTTTGATGTTTTGTGCAGAGGCTGATGGTGCCCTTGATAAAGCTAGAAAGCACAAGAAAAGGCAGCTAGAAGATACTCTTAATCTTGTAATAAAGAAAAGGAAGGTAATTTTTGCACCTAATTTTTTCTCAAGTAATCTTATGAACAAAAGTTATTTTATCATTAATATTTAAGACATAACTTCTATGGAGAGTGATAAGCTGATCACATGTAATGATGATAGTTTATACTCACATACACATGTTAGTTTATTTATTTATTAAATTTTTTTTTTCTGTTTCATCTATGGTCTTGTACTTTCATTCAATGGGTATGTTACAACTATTATGCGAGCTAAGCATGCAATATATTCAACTATATGGTTTGCCTTTAGTTTGCGCATAGCATTCATCATGCCATTCTCTCTTGGATAGGAATATGAAGACAAAATGAAGGAAAAGGGCGAGGCTCCAGTTATGTTCAGGTATGAAAGGCTCTCTCTTGCTCTTCTTGCAGTTAAATTATACCCTGATGGAATTATACTATGGTTTATATTAAAGCACTGTATTTTGTCATCTTGCCAGTCATTTGGGACCTCCAAGAAGACAAACAGCTGAAGAGGAAGAGGAGAGAGCAAAATATCCAAATCCTGAAGTGAGAAAATTCTAATTGATTATCTGGCCATTTATGTTTTTTCTTATATATAATTTCTGGATTTATCTTCAATACTTTTCTGCCACTTCAGGACTCTGTTTACCATCATCCCACCCTAAATCCCACTGGAGCTCCACCACCTGGGAAGCCTCCAATGTTTAAATCATCAATTGGTAAGTTAACATTCCTTTTCAATCTTGCTGTAAAACAAAAACTTTCAGGGGTATTTTTGTATTTCTATGCTTTGCTGAATTTTTGGTCTTGATACGAACTATAGGACCAAGAGTTCCTCTATCCGATGCTTCAACAAGTGGTGTTGCATCGTCCTCGAACGCGGAGACTGAAGATGTTCCCTTTGCTGTACCACCACCTCCCCCACCCCCTCCTTTGCCAGACTCTGCTAAAATGGGTTCTGCTGATGGTTCTGTTCCACCTGATTCCTTACCTCTACCTCCTCCTCCACCCTTGCCACCTAAGCCTGTAGCACCAAGCATGGGTTTACCACCATTGCCTCCACCACCTCCTGGACCTCCACCAAGGGAACAAGTTGCTGGTCGCCCTCCCTTTTTGCTTCCCCCATCTTTGCAGCAGTCTACTATGGTGCGCCCTTCTGGAACCATTGAAGGTGAAAAGGAGAGAAGTCTGCCTGCATTTTTGGATGATTCAACCTCCAAGGGGCCGGCTCAGGTGATTTCTCTGTTTATCTTTTCCTTTAATACGGTGTTAGATAAGTTATACAAGCACGGATCCTGGTTTTTTTAGCTTGCCTGTCTGCACGAAAAAAAAGGCTCTATGCACGTTGTAGATGTTTAATTACAAAAACCATGGAAGTACTTATTAATAATCTCTGTAAGCGAGCTTACGTTCTTATTGGTCTCATTCATTTAGGTTCATACTACTCTTCCGCCACCTCCTCCCCCACCTGGGATGCCACCAAAGTCAGCAAATGAACAGTCTGAAGGTGTATCAGGTGACGAGGAGAAAAATAATTCTTCACTGACTAAAGATGTTTCAAAACTGGTTCCTCCACCTCCACCTCCAAGACCTACTCCAGTACCGGGACCTTCATTGATACCAACCTTGCAGGCTGATGTATTACCCCCTGGAATATCTCGATTTCCCCCACCTCCACCTCCACCAGATATGCGGCCACCATTATCGGCACCTGGACTCCCACTCCCGCCTGGAATGATGGTCCCATTGATGGCAAGGCCACCATTTGGGCCTCCCCTTGGACCTCCACCCATGATGAGACCACCTCTTCCTCCTGGCCCTCCTCCCACTTTTCATGAAGATGACCATAATGCACATATGCCAACTGTCCCTCAAAAGCCCTCATATGTTAAATCTGCTGCATCTACTGTTGTTAAGCGTCCGCTAGCTCAGCACACTCCAGAACTTACAGCTATGGTAAGATGACTTGATACCCTTGTCTGGTGTGATTTATTTTAAAAATGTGCAGTCATTGATGCCAAGGATGTTAGGGTACACCATTGATATAGCTTACTATCACAAACTTGTCTTTCATTAGGGCGTTTAATATAAAATATTCCAGGCCGGCGGCTGTTGTGTATTTCAGAAAGAAAGCCATAATTTTTAGTTTGGCAGCTACGTAGTCTGATAATAATTTTAGAATAAAAAGGAATGCTCTTGTAGCTACCCGAGCGTGGATGTAGGACAGAATTTTTATGCAGTTATGTGATTTCCTGTATTGTTCTAATGTCAATCTACAAGTGATCTGTAGTTGTATATAGAACAAAGCAGTTTTACCTAAGCCAACATGTAGCTTTGATCCATAGCATTTGGGAATTAGAAAGCTGCACTGTACAATTTATTCTTATTCTTCTTTATCTAACTTCAGGAATATATCAAATTTACTCTCACGCTCAGAACTTGTATCATGCTTACTTATTCAGGTTCCTGCGTCAGTTAGAGTAAGAAGAGAGATTGCAGTACCGAAAGCAAAACCGAAGCCTTCTTCATCAACTACAGCAGCACCGTCCCTGCCCACAGCTTCTATTGTAGGGAAACCAGAGCTGGTCAATTCATCATCTGTCGCGAAGAAACTGAGTATTGATGATTCGTATATGGCATTTTTGGAGGACATGAAAGCCCTTGGGGCTCTTGATGGATGAAATGTTGAATTGGTTCGTAGCGAAAATGAAGGCAGCAAGTGTAATCAAAGGGGAGGAGAAACAAATGACTTGTACGACTGTCGAACCTACTGAAACCGGTTGTGTTCTTTAGGTTACAACTGTGTCTTTTAGGTCTAAAGAAACCGAACTAAGGACGGATTTAGAGACCATCATCGTTTCTGTCTTCAAGGTTTGTTTTGCTGCATTTCTTGTGAGCGGCATTAACTTAGGCCTTGTATTGTGTGATATTCATATACTTTGGAAAAATTAGAAATTGACCATCAGATTTTATTTCTAATATATATCAAGCTAATCTTACCTCGACTTTCTGTGGCTTGCAAGTCAAGGAAACTTGGCCCCTTTTATCATTATTTTTTTGAACTGTGCGACTTAACATTGAGCTCTGTATTTCATTTTTAAGTGTATTTTTTTAAGAACATTGTGGTTAAGATTAAAAAAAAAGAAAAAAAGAAAAATATTTTTTTTTAATTTTTTTCTCCTTTGGTTCAATATTATTTAATTGCTAGAATTTATTTTGGAGATTTGAAACAAACATATTTACGAGACTACCTTTAAAGGATAACTTACTATCCAGATTTAAATTTTTTTGCAAGTTATAGATTTTTGGTTTCTTATCTACACTTAGTGGCTTGGAAAATTAAAAAGTTAACGATTCAATTCATAAAATTAACGATTCAATTCATGGTCACCTAATTAAGATAATTGTTATGAATTTCTTTGACTTCTAGTCTGGTAGGGTTAGATAATTTATCTCGTATGAATAGAGTCAAAATGTACACTAATTAGCTTGAATGCTAACATAACAAAGAAAGAAAAAAAACAAAAATTCACAAGATTAACTAGAGTCTAGCGTTCAATACGAATGTCAAGTACATGTAAGTGACTATCATGGGCTGAACTCGTTCCTATTAACTACGAATAAATATATACCAGTTCTTGGTTAGCAGGCAAACAAGCCTAGGTTGGTAGGTTTGTTATGAAATTGTGAAAGATAGTGGCCAAACCTTCACTAGTCATACTCTTGATATTTTCTGCAATTAACCTTTTTTTTATTATTGTAACAAAAAAAAAAAAAAAAAAAAAAGGGTCACAGCACAAACCGTCCTAATTACAAAAATATAAAAATTTTGGATTATTTCGTTGAACCTGAAACCATTGCATGTGGACAATCATTAAAGTATGCTAACTCGTTAGTATAAATGCAATGAAACAAAGAAGATTGTGGTTTGTCATTCAATTTTTATTGTACTAAAAAAGTCTGGTGAATTGCACAACCTAATTCAATTCATATATTATCATTTTTTTTTTTAATTTGACCTATTAAATCTGTTAACCATCTCTATAATTTGAATCTCTTAATTTTTAAATATTATATATTTTTTAAGTTTATGAAAGAATTAATTTTCTTTTTGTTACACAATTGAGGCAAGAGATTCGAGTCCGGCTCTTTTAACCATCATTAGTGGTTAATTATGAATATATATTTATGTTAATTTTCTTTGGCAAAATCAAATATCTTGAAATTCCCTCACAAATACCTTGAAATTCAGAAAAAGAAAAGAAAAAAAACCATCCTCATTTTCAATCCCAAAAATGATTGAAATAAAGTCAAACTTTGTTGTCATGTGGCACTATTCTATTTCATATAAATATATATATATATATATATATATATATATATATATATAATTTATGTCACCAATTTCTTTAAATTCATATTTGGAGAAATAATTCTTTAAATTCACATGAAAACAACCCTTTTGATTTTCAAACATACCCTTTTGACAATTTCAATCATTCGTCACGCCTGATGTCAAAAAACCCATCGTTGAATTTCTAATTTTCCCTAATAAGATAGAAAATT
The DNA here is from genome assembly GCA_037832605.1 of Cyclanthera cordifolia. Lineage (NCBI taxonomy): Eukaryota > Viridiplantae > Streptophyta > Magnoliopsida > Cucurbitales > Cucurbitaceae > Cyclanthera > Cyclanthera cordifolia. The sequence continues at coordinate 8,823,567 of JBBMEG010000005.1, read as the reverse complement.
AGAGAGTTTCTTAATCAGAGAAGGGCATTAGAGTTTCAAGTCAGTCAGTCATGGCCACCATGTTCATTACAACCTCTCATGCTTTCACATTATTCTCAACTTTTTTAATTCAACAAACAATATTTTGATTAATTTTTATGTTATAATATTAGAAACGGTAGATATCCATTCGCAAATGAGAGAGTAGCCTAACTAGATTCTTACGAGTACTAGGAGAATTCTTTAGTGAGATCCTTAACTCACAAAAATAGTCGAAGTATGGACCGAACTCTCACGAATATTAAAGAAAAACAAACTTAAAAGTTAAGAATTCGAATCTCTAAACTCTTGGTCGAAGATACGCGCAAATTAACGCTTATCTAAGCTCACTTTTGGCTCATATTATTGTTAACTTTTGACTATAAACTTTGACATCCTTTTTTTTAGAGTATTCATAGTCTTCCTTGGTTGTCCTCTCTTTCTTCATCTGTTTGGTGCTATGAGGAGTTTTAATGGGATTATTCTATTTCTTTGTGGCTTGGTGTTGCTTGTTTATCCTACTGTTTCACTTCCTTTGTGCTCTGATTCAAGTTTGTTTTCTTGTTCTTCTCTTTTACTTTGTTTGATGTTTGCTGATTCTACTGTTTTTATTGTTACTTATTGTGATTTGATTGGTGTAGGGGTGCCCTTCAGTTTGAACAATACATTGAAGTTTTGTCCTTATAATGGGAGTGTTTGCTGTAACTCTACGCAAGATGGGGCTATACAGAAACAATTTCAAGGGATGAACATTTCTCATCCTGCCTGTGCTTCCCTTCTCAAATCCATTCTCTGTGCGGTAAGACTTTCAGAATAATTTGGAATTTGGCTGAGAATCAGAAACCAGAATTTAGTATGAAGAAATTGTGAGAGAACAAACACAGTTTTCAAAAACTAAGTTGTTTTTCAAATGAGCCCTTAAGTTGGTTTCTGCAATCTGTGATGGACGAATTAATCCTAGACAGAAACTTTAAGAATTTGCCATAGTTTGTGTTTGGATGTAGAATTGTAGAGTGATTAGAAATTTTAGTTTTAATAATAGCTTGTTTGGATGATGATTTTTGTAGAGGGATTGTTAATGATAGTTCGTTTGGATGTTGTTAGAAATGAATGATTATTTTGAGGGGTAAAAAATGAGTGGTTTGAGCAGAATGATCAGAAATGAATGATGATAAATGAATAAATTATTTTGAGTGATTACAATAACTCGTTTGGATGTTGTTCTTCAAGGAGAAGTTGTAAAAGCTCATTTTCAATAGTTCGTTAATAACGCGAAACAAACACTCCATAAGGAGAATTTAATAAGTCTGTTATGGACATTAATTTAAATGGTTGTGCTTTGAATAATAGCACAATCAAGAATTAAAGAAAAGTGGGTCAAAGGTTGTTTCACTAATGTTGAGTTAGCTACGTTCACGGGCAGAGGAGAGAAACCGTTTTACTTAGCATATAAGAGTACAAAGGTTTGGTCAACTTGCTGATTGGACAGTAGGACTTCTGACTAAGTAATCATTGTGTAATATAGTTCCAGGTTGACTGCTTGGACTTGTTTGATAATCATTTGACGTACTCTTTTACTTGTAGTATCTGTAGATTTCAAGCCTTTACTAATTTTGTGTTCCTTCTTATCATTAACTTCAGAGGTGTGATCCATTTTCTGGTGAACTATACAATGTCAATTTGAAGCCTAGGCCAGTGCCTCTTCTCTGCAACTCCACTTTAGAAAATTCACCACAATCCAACCAAGCAGCTATTGATTTCTGCTCTACAGTATGGAATACATGCCAAAATGTTACCATAGTCAATTCCCCCTTTGCCCCTTCATTACAGGGCCAAGCTGGAGCACCTGCTAACACCAGTACTAACAAGCTCTCCGATCTCTGGCAGTCGAAATCTGACTTTTGCAATGCATTTGGCGGAGCGTCCACTGAAGAATCGGTCTGCTTTGTTGGTGAACCGGTTACCCTTAACGTCACCGAACTTCCTAGCCATCCTCCAAATGGTTTATGTCTTGAGAAAATTGGAAATGGATCCTACTTGAATATGGTGGCACATCCTGATGGATCTAATCGTGCATTTTTTTCTGATCAAGCGGGCAAGGTTTGGTTAGCAACTCTTCCCGAGATGGGGTCGGGAGAAGTGTTGGGACTTGATGAATCTAAACCATTTGTTGATTTAACTGATGTAGTTAACTTAGATACTCAATTTGGCATGATGGGCCTTGCATTTCATCCAAACTTTGCACAAAATGGAAGGTTCTTTGCTTCTTTCAATTGTGACAAGGTTAAGTGGCCAGGGTGCTCTGGAAGGTGTTCTTGTAATTCTGATGTTAACTGTGATCCTTCGAAACTGCCATCTGATAGCGGATCTCAACCATGTCAGCATCATAGTGTTGTTGCGGAGTACACTGTTAACGATAGTGCATCCCAACCTTCATTGGTACAAATCTAAACTCTTGAAACATATATATGTATATATTTTTATGCTTATTGGGTTTCACTTGTTGGATTGAAAGGATGATGAACTCTTATTTTCAGGCCACAACTGCAAAACCATCAGAAGTAAGAAGAATAATTACGATCGGTCTTCCATTTACCTCTCATCATGGAGGACAGATACTCTTTGGGCAAGATGGTTACCTTTACTTTATGATGGGAGACGGTGGCGCTCAAGGCGATCCTTACAATTTTTCTCAGAACAAGAAGTCATTGCTTGGAAAGATTATGAGGCTTGATATCAATAACATTCCTAGTAAGTCTTAAACTTTTATTGCTAAGGTTTCTTGGAGAAATTTCAGTTTTCTGTACACTAGTTAGTCTCTCCGCATTCGGCCTCTACAGTTGGTGGAGTCGGACATTTTTAATTCAATCGTTAATGTCGTCTTCATCCTGACGATTCTTCGATTAATTCGAATATGTAATTCCTGTTAACTGTTCTCATATTTGTGTGTACAGGTCCAGAAGATATTGATAAACTTGATCTATGGGGAAACTATTCTATTCCTAAAGACAACCCATTTGTTGAAGATCAAAGTGCACTACCAGAAATATGGGCTTATGGATTTAGAAATCCTTGGCGCTGCAGTTTCGATTCAGAAAGACCTTCCTACTTCATGTGTGGAGATGTTGGACAGGTTCGAATATCGTGCTGGTTACTAACTCGTTACAGGACGACAAAAATAAATATCAATAATATTTATAGCCTATGTAACTGGGCAGAAAATTGGACACAAATGATGACCAATGCTGTGACAGGCTCAAGTTTCAACTAGAGTTTGAACAAACTAGTTATTTCTCTAGAAACAAAGCTATGATTAGTGGCATCTGCATAATCTCTTATCATTTGCATAATCTCTCTGGCAGGATCAATTTGAAGAGGTGGACATCATTACAAAGGGCGGAAACTACGGCTGGCGTGTTTACGAGGGTCCTTTTCTGTTTGTTCCAAACTCAGCCCCTGGAGGATCCACACCTATAGATTCCATAAATCCAATCTTACCGGTGATGGGCTACAACCATTCTGCAGTAAGCAAGAGTGTAGGTTCTGCATCAATAACAGGAGGTTATTTCTATCGATCTAAGACCGATCCGTGTATGTACGGAAGGTATGCACATTTATATAGTCATAGTCTTTGTAATGACATTTCTCAGAAAGATGCAAATATGGAATGGGAAAAAGAATCATTTTAACCAGCCTCATTGTGTTCTTTTTTAACAGGTACTTGTTTGGAGATTTGTATGCTTCTGCTATTTGGGCAGGAATTGAAAATCCAAAAAAGAGTGGGAACTTCACCACAAATGAGATTTCTTTCAGCTGTACCCCTGATTCTCCTATACCTTGCAGTTCCACCCCGGATAGCCCTCTTCCAGCTTTGGGTTATGTTTTCTCATTTGGAGAAGACAATGAAAAGGACATTTACATTCTAACCAGCAGTGGAGTCTACAGGATTGTCCCACCTAGTCGTTGTAAATACACTTGCTCGTTGGAAAGCGTAACAACAGTCGGAAGCTTCGGACCGACGTCGCCCCCTCCGTCTCGTGCACGTCGGTTGACAAACTCGGGGAGCTGCCTGATGCTCCTACTCACTTATGTGTTACTGCTGCTTATGACTTGTGGCTGATTACATAGTTGATATGGGAAGGTACTGTTAGTCCAAATTCCATTTACTATTGGAAATAACTCTTTTTTTTCTTCTTCTTATGTTTTGGGTTGTGAGATAGTTTTCTGTTTGGTATTTTGGGACAAAAATTCTCTGATAACTGTTGTTTTGGAAACTACAGAATGTTAAAGGTTATGTAACTTGAATTCAATTCAATTCTAATTTATGATTTATTGATTTGCTAAGTCTCGATACTTCTTGTGGAATGCAAGTTGATAAAATCTCCGATCGATGTCTGTGGATTTCTTTGACGAGCTAGTGGTTTTGTCCAAAGACCACCAGAATTTGGCGTTTTCATACTCATCGGCAACAGTTTCATAATGGTCCATACTCAGCGAGAAGTTGTTCTTGCCTTCGATCTCGGCTTTGAGTCTTTTTGCGTCGACGACCCTAGTACTCATATAAGATTCAAGCGCCTCGAAGGCTCTGCTTCGATTGAAGCTTTCGTCGACGAATTCGTAGATTGCGATTCGACCGTACGGACTAGGAAAGATGTAAGCGATGAACTGCATCAAATATCTATGGAGTTGGGGGAGGAAGTGAGGGCAGTATTGACGGATGATCTGCCAGGTGAACATAATCGTGGCGAGTGTAGAGGTTCTTGATTTCGAAAGCTCCGTTATGGTGGCGGCCTTCTTCCGACGAGCGCCTTGCCGTCGTAATTTGAGGCTTTCTTCTTGTTCGGCTCTGTGGAAGTGGAATCCATGGAATTACGTTCTTTGATCAGAGGAATGAGAAGGAAGAAGAAGAAACTAATGAGCGGGAAGTTTCAGGCTCAAAGCTTATTAAATTTTAAACTTGGAAATAATAATAATAATAATAATAATACGAAATTGTGGAAATTATGCCATTTCTCTATTTAATAATAATAATAATTTTTGTGAACTTTATATAAATAGCAAATAGGATATAATTATTATGCCAAAAATGTAAACTTATTACATATATTGATTTACTTATTTATTAGATTCATTAATGTATTGCAAGTTACGGTAATATTTTATATCTATCGTTTTAATGGAGGATATTTTGATTTTATTTTTTTAAATTCATTTAATTCTTTTTAAAGGTGGATCAATCAATAACCCACGCTTTCCTTTTAAAAAATTTCACACTATCTACTCTCTAATTTAAAGTTGCACCGTGTTGAAAATACACCTTAATCATCGGTTTGACTTTCTCTTCTCAAGATATCAGTCATTTTTTCTTCTTCTTCTCAACTAATTTTAATCGATTTGTCTTCTTCGTTTCAAGAAAATTTCAGTTGGAGATTTTTAGGTATTTTTTTAAGGATTTTTATTGCTTTTTACCGATAGAATTTGTTTATGGACGTATTTTACTCGATTTCTTTGGTTTTGCTAATTACAAACAGATATTCGGCGAGTTCTATGGTGTTTTGGACAACAATACGATTTTTGTTTGAAAATCGACTTCAAAGTACGTGATTCGCATTTTTTTGATGTCTGAGGTGGAATTAGGTATATTGTTGATGTATTGCTGTGTATTCTGATTATACTAATTAATTTGATGTTATTCGGTTCCATAAAATACTAAAAATGGAGGTTGATCAATGTGGTATACTTACTCAATAATACACTATATATATATATATATATATATATATATATATATATATTTTGAGTACAAACAATATGTATATTAAATATTTGTAAAATAAAATACAGGCATAATACTTGGAAAAATATTTTATATAACACTAAGTTGTCTAACCAAAAAAAATAATAATAAAACAAGAAAAAGAAGAAAGAATAAATAGGATAGAAGAATAAAAAAATAAATGCAAATGTTTTGTATTTAATGTTAAAAATCAAATATTAAATACAAAATCAAATTGAAAACGAAAAAAAAAAAAAAAAAAAATCCATATTAATAATAGCAAGGGCAATTCCGAAAAACCAAAAAATTATTAAAACGATTACAAATTCCTTAAAGACTAATGCAATTAAATTGTTATTTGAATATATACGTAATAATTATATACGTGATTAAAACTGGAGAGCTCCACATTCAGATGCTTGTGGATAATGGCGACAAGGAAGTTGGAGATGGCTGCAGAGGAGACGAACGATACTTGATCAATTGGCCAGCGCAGGTAATACGGGGTTTGGGGTTCATTTAAGAAACATTACATTCTCGAAGAAAATATGAGCTTAAAGCTTATTAATCTGAACACTATAATCAAAGATGCTAAACATTTTAACCCATATTGTGAATTTGTGATTCAAACTCTTATATGGACGATTGACCACTTTCCAAAGCCATGTTATGTGCATTTTGCTGCTCCCAGTGTGTCATATTTAAAATTTTCTGTGCAGATTGAAGAACAATTTGTTATGATTTCTTTAGGAAATTTTTTTGATATTTCTTCTCCAAATGTTCTGTTATGAGTTCAGTTAGTGTTTACCTGATACTGCACTGAAGGGGCTGTTTGATTGTTCAATTTTGTTAGGGTGTCAAATGTCTCTCTCTTTAGGAAATTTGTTAAATGTACTGATTCGGCACTTATTATTTGTGAAGGTGGTTATTTTTATCCGGATGCTTTTGATCTAGTTCAAATGCACAGTTTATTGTGTTAAATCTGCTGGTGCCTCATTGCCGAATATGTCTATAATATGAAATCGACATAGTTTCTGATCATCTTAGAATTCTAAATGGCGGTAGCATCATCAGCAATCATAAAAGAAAATAACTATATTCATTCTCAATTTCATCAAGTTCCTGACTCCTAACTCCAACCCAACCAGCACAAGGTCTTTCTTAAATTGGCCTAGTGGTAAAAAAGATATTGAAAATCTAAAAAATGATACTAGTGGTCACCTACTTAGAAAATATTTTCTTATGAATTATCTTGACATTCAAATGTTGTAGAGTTGATAATATGCCATATGAGAATAGTCAAAATGATTTATCAAAAAAAAAAATAATAAATAAATAAAAGAAGTATATCAGGGTCATTATTTGGAGACTTGGGCTTGAATTCTCTACAAGATGTAGTGTGCGACAATCAATTGTGGTGTGAGGACTGAGGTGGATTGTGCCCCGAGTAAGTTAACGAGAATGATGACTAGTTCAGCGGAGGAGAGTATCACAACTATAGAGAAATCATTGCTTATGTTTGAGGTGAAGAAAATAATTAGAGGAAAAAAAAATTAGTGAGTATTGAAAAGTAGTTGAAGAGAAAATAAAAAGTATATGAGATTAGAATAAAAAAAAGTTATAAAGAAAATAAAAATGTTATATAAGAAAATAAGATTTTAGAATGAATGATAATGGGTGTCAAAACACAAACGATCCTCCTCCAGCCATTGGGAAAGTAGAATCCAACTTTTTATGTCAGAAATGCGTGGCAGGGGTCCCAACATAGACTGCAAGCTTTGACTATAGCGTGTAATACTTTTTCTTTGTTAGTATATTGATTTGTTTATTTGTAACGACTAAGCAGGTAATCGGAGTGGCATGACAAATTTCAAATTTAGATGGATTTGAACTCTAGGATTAGATACAGTCCAAATTTCCTTCATAATCAATGTTAGGTCTCAAACTATAAATTAACATTTTCCTCATACGACGAGTGTGGACTACTTAATTATTTAATTCAAAAGAGAGATAGTATTAAGATAAAGTGCTTAGAAAGTGAAATTATATTGCTTTCTGGCTGGCTCATAGTCGGCTATTGAAGATAAAGTATGTTTATTGAAGGTGGCTTGGTTAGGTGGATAACGAGGGAGTGTGACTTGTACACGATGCTTGACAGAAAATAAACTGTTATTTAAGTTTTAAGGTTAAGGACAGTCTTTGAGAATTGTTCTTTGGGATGGTGACGGGCTGACGGCGGTGGAGCGGTGAGTCGTTGAAGTAAAATGCTTCTTCTGGTGATTCTGAAATGTCGTGTGAGAGAAGGGTCTTGAAATTACAGGTCGAGTTCTTTGCGGAAAAAACCCTGGTTCAGAGTTATTTCCTTTTCCCCTTTTGCCTAGGAAGCTTTGATTTTAGTTATTTGGTGACTTTTCATGCTATTTTATCTATTGTTTGCTTGACATAAATTTAGCATGCAGTTTGGAGGAATATATGAATAATCTAAGTCTATATCCGAATGTTAAAAATCTTGAGATATAATCTCATGATATAGAAAAGGCTTAAAAGAATTGATTTGTACTACTCATATCAACGAGCACCTTCGCTCAATAAAAAAAAACTTCACAATTACGTGTGCTGAGTTTGGGGTAGTTTTAGATTGGGAGACCTCCTAGAAATTTTTCAAAACATCCTTAATGGACTCGAAGGGATGTAGGAGAATGTCAGGAGTCAAATCCATATTCCAAAATCTTGTTCGAAACCTGGACTACGGGTGTTACCATAAGAATATGTGATGGTCAATGGTGGATGTGCCTAACCTAATTACTAATATGATTTTAACATTTTGTTTTTTCTGAATTTTCATAATTTTTGTTATATTCCTTGCACTTTCTTTTTAACAAGTAATCTCTGTCATTTGCATTAATATTTTATTGATTTAAATTCCATTAGTGGAGGTAAAAAATGTGGCTTTAAATACTAATCATTTACTCGACATGCTAAAATGAATTTAAAAAACAGTACCATATTAGTTTTTTACTAAATAATTTATGAAAAATTAATGATAAAACAAGCATTTTATTCTCACTACGATAATTGCACACCACTTGCAAAAGAGTGGCATGATAACATGGACCAACTGTTTAGTCTAAATTTAAACATCAGTCATCGAAAAAAGAAAAATGCTAAATTCAACTTGTAGATGAGCCTAACAAGCAATAGACAGAAATACTTTATTCAACTTGAAGATAAGGCTTCAGTTTGTGGCTGAAGATCATTTGTTATTGAACCTGCTGGATTCACTTCTTGAGATTCCTTAACGATTTTTGCTTCCTTTATCCCTTTCAGAGTTTGAATCAATTTCTGAAGACGTTTCTCACAGTCATCTTTTGGAGACTTGGGCATGAGGTTCTCTGCGACGTCGGCGGGTGTCATGTCGACTTCTTCGATCAGTTCTTTGATTGGATCAAAGAGTGGATGAGTATCAAGATTCAGGTAATTTTTCGCCAACACCAGGAATGACTCAAAACTGCAATAAGAAAGCTCAATATGTTTGTCCATCCGACCAGTTCGGATGAGAGCTGGATCAAGCTTCTCCACATAATTGGTTGTGAAAACAATAAGTCTTTCTCCACCACAGGCTGACCATATTCCATCAATGAAGTTCAACAATCCAGAAAGAGTGACTTTGCTGCTGGTCTCGTCTTCTTTGGAAGATTCCTTGGTGTGTTTCTCATCTTTCTCATCATCCTTGGACTTATCTTCTTTCTTTTTTCTCTGCCCTGTAAGATCGAGCGAGCAGTCGATGTCCTCGATCACAATTATCGACTTGCTCGTCGTCTCGATCAAAAGCTTTCTAAGCTCTGTGTTGCTCTTCACTGCAGTGAGCTCCAAGTCATAGATATCATAGTTTAGTAGATTGGCCATTGCAGCAATCATAGTAGACTTCCCTGTCCCAGGAGGGCCATATAAAAGGTACCCACGTTTCCAAGCCTTCCCAATTCGAGCATAAAAGTCTTTGCTGCCAGTGAAGGTCATCAAATCATCTATAATCTCTTGCTTTTTCTCTGCTTCCATTGCTATTGTTTCAAACGTTGCAGGGTGCTCAAATACTATGTGGCTCCACATGGTGTGGCTGAAACTCCATCTTCCACCAGAACCATTTGTGTAGAGCTTCCTCTGTCGATTTCTCACTCGAATTGCTTTCCCCTCACTCAACACATGCTTCAAATATGGTTCTGTAATCAAAGTCCTGTGCTTTCTGTGGAAAGTGAGCGAATAGTATCTCTTATCAGGATTGGGATATGAATCGTCAGTTTTTGTGTTGCCTGCGTTGTTTAAAACCCACCACATTTTCACTCCTTGAAATTCATCACTCACCTTTTCATGATCATCCATACAAAACACCAAGTTGGTACTATCTTTCCCTATCTCCGCTTTGAGTCGTTTGGCAGTGTTGGCTGAATTCTTGCTAAGATACGATTCAATAGCAATGAAAGCTTCACTACGCTTGAGCCGCTCGCCGGCAAACTCGTGGACTGAAATCTGTATGTAAGGATGAAAGTAATCCATGAGCCTCTGCCAGTATTTCCTGAAGAATCGAGTCACTGCCTTTGGGCAATATTGTTGAACCATAGCCCAAGCAAACATGAAGCTGGCAATGGTTGGACCCGCAGCTACCCAGGAACCCGCCATGGATGCTGCCCCTACCCACATCCCTGAAGTTGAGTTGTGTTGAAGCTGTTCCTGAGCAGAGCTTATGTTCTTTAGACTAGTGAAGAGTAGCAACATGAAGTGAGAGAGGATTAAATAGAAAGAGGTAATTGAACCAGTGGGATACTTGTATTTATAAGCCAATTAGGAAGAGGATTGAAGCAGTGGATTGTGTCCAGACGTAAGTTCTTTACCTTCAATTTCCCTTGAGTGAGAAATTCGTGGCAGGTGACTGAGACCCCACAATGAAGACTCCAAGTTTGACCATCGTGGAGTATATTATTATTTTGTGAGCAAGGCCAACTACAAAGTCTGCCGACCGCTACTCTCAAATAAATGAGACTCAAATTTCAAGATCAAATCTGTGATATAGTGTTGAACTAGATTACCATAAAATATTAAAATCAATATACCATCAACCCTTTCGGTTATTATTTTTTTCATTAATATACAGGTTCAAGGATAAAAGATAAAAGATTAATCGGTCATTCTCTCTATTTATTAAGAATTCATATTAAAATAAAAGTAGTGTTTGTCTATTAATGTATTGAATTGTTTATTTGTAATGACTCGGCAGGCAAGCAGGAGCAGTTTAGAGATCACGTAAACGGATTCCGAGTCGGCCACAGAATGTGAGTAATGGAGGTGGTGGATGAAATTGACGTTGCAGGCTGTGATGTGTACATGATGACGTTAAGTTGATGAAAAATATTATATTCCTTTGTTACGGAAAGTTGTTGATCAGATAGCCATAAACGGTGGTGGTGGGCTTTCAAAATTGCTGCTTTTGGGGATTGTGATCATCATGTGACAGACAGAAAAAAGAGCTATGAAATTTCTGAGAAACAGCCTTTTAATTACAAATGACATTATTTTGATTCAATAAAATCTTTGAGTTTTGAAATTTATAGAGTAGGTACTATTAATACCTCATTTAAATTATGATTTTTTATAGAAGATTAGTAAATAAATAACTTTAAAATTAAAAAATGAGCCATTTCTAATGAATAATTAAAAGTAAAAGATAAAAAATAAATGATGATTTTGTATAGTCAAAAATATAACGATTAAAATTGAAATGTGTTTATTTAAAAAAATATTTTAATAATACAAAAGAAATAGAGATAAAATTATGTGTATAGAATATTGTTACAACCGGTTCGTATTGGATTTTTTTTTTTTTTTTTTTTTGTTGTTGTTGTAAGGTTCTGAAGTGAATGTTTGCGGCAAGTAGAAGAGAATAGTTGTTGGTTGAATGCATGTCGGTAACTAGGGTTGAGTTAGACGGGTATCAATGGTATATGTTTGAAGTGATCGATAATGGTGATAGAGGAGAAGCTAATCAATTCTCTTCACTTTTCGGAAATAATAATAATAATAATAAATCTCTTCTTCATTATGGCAAACCACTCTTAAAAGAAGATAAATAGTACTTAAAATTCTAATCATAAATGGTACATACGAGCTCCTATTATAGTTTTTTTTTTATAATTACTCAAAATCATTTCTCATTTCTAAATATTCAAAATGAACACTCGATAATTTTACAAACAAACACTCTCTAAGAATTCAACACTCTTGAGTTTATCTACTTGTTTTTTCCCACGTTTCAAAACATGGCTATGGCTATGTTTGTTTTTTATGGAAGAATGAAGAAGAAGAGTGGTTTAACCATTACTTCTTAAAAGTTATTCGTTTGTAGTTAATAATAAATAACTACTCATCAAACTTTCTATTAATTTGCTCTATCAAATATATCATTACTAACATCAATCACCAAACAAATATCCAACCACCATTAACCCTTCCCTTCACTCCTCTCCTCTCCTCCAAAAGCTAACCAACCCCATATGGGCCTTGAGGTCCATTTCAGGGCCCATAAAACTAAAACCTTGCCAAATGATCTCATCCACATGCACCCAACCAGCCCAAGAAACAATCCAAAAAAAAAACCAATGGGACTTGAGAGAGAAAAAGAGAGAACGTCAAGAAATAATGAATTGATTGATATTTGTGTATGGAAAAAGATCAATTCTTTTCCCTCTACATGATCCAAAAAATTACCTAAACCCAAAAGCTTGAGTCAATATACACAAAGCAGGATTAAAAGCAAGGCAAGCAGTCAAAAATGGTGTTGACTGATAATGGGCTGAACGTCGAATCGGTTCGGTTCGGTTCTATCGGTTTAGGCTCGTACTGACACTTTTGCGAATGATCATCTCATACTGCAACACTCAGGCTTCACTTGTCTCTGTAATTTGTTCCAGAGACAAATCATTTGTCTGGGAGACTGATAATGGGCTGTGTAATATTCTTCAATGCATCCAAACTGACAATATTTGAAACTATGCACATATTTCACTGCTCTTGAGCTGTTAAACTGTTCTACCCACATCCCCATACTCACATCTTCCATCTTAAATAACTGTGAAAAAAAAAAACCAATGGCTTCATCTCTTTAACATGTTCCCGTTTCGCTTCGAGTTCTATGCCAAAAAATGTGTTGAATTTGAACTGGTGTTAAAGCAAACGTACCCTTAATTTACGTCTCTCGAAGTTTGATACGACAAAACGAGCAATGTCAGAGGACACAATGTAGCCCGGTCCGTTGGCGTAAGGTGGATAGTCTTCATGTGGCCATTCCTGAAAACATATGGCGCCATTAGAGAAGGAAGATAAAGGAGTCTGTTAAGTAGCATTCTCAACCATACTGATCAGTTTCGACAGGTGAAAACATGTCTTTGCAAGAGTAGATAATCAGAAACAATAGAATTCGTCATCTGGATATACAAAGTCGAGATATATACGAAACATACCTCATATGTGACGGCCCATTTTCCATGGCGCAGGGGCTTATGGTAGTAATTTATGTTGCCAATGTACACGCTCCCCTCTCGAGCTACTTTCTTAACTTCATCCATAACCGAATCTACTTTTACAAACGTGTCGTCGTCACATTTCATAATGTATTTTGCAGAGACAGCACGAACCTATGAAAACGATAGAACTCGCAGGATTAACCATAAGATAACCTTTTTCTTGGAATCAACATTTCAGCATCATATTAGTTTGAAAAAAACTCACCCCATATTCACAGATGGCAACAGTTTTCAGAACCACAAGGTCATAGTTATCCATGTAAGGCACTATGACCATATCACCAAAAAACTCGGCTTCTTTCTTCAACTCAGCATTTACTTCCTTTCTTGCATGCTGCGTAAACATAAACTCGTAATGGTTATATCAATATCACGGTGCAGATTAACCTGGACTTGAATGAAATAGAAATTGCTGTTCTTGTCACTTACAAGGGCTACGAAAAATCGAGCTACAATCCTTGATGACTTTATAAATTTATGCTGCATCCAAGACTTCCTTACAGCCATCCGTTCAGCGAAATGGTTGCCAGCAGAAAGGATACCGATAAAAAGATCTACGTCGCCGTCAAGAAGAGGTGGTGCTTGCCACCTGCTAGACATCTCGAGGTGCTGCTGAGGCGCAAAACTAGGATGTGATCTCGGCAAAGAAGCAGCCAACGCGGACTGAATGTCGATGTCTCCAAGAACAGATAGTCCGGTAGCATCTTCAAGGGCAAATCCCTATGGTACAAAAACAACCATTAGAGAAGAAAAATAAGCTTTTGACAAAAACATTGATAAGTTCTGAAGTATACACTCACAGTGCGATAAGGGAAAGAAATGACATGTTTCCCATCAACATTCACATGGTAACCTTCAAATCCCGCACTAAGTGTTAGAACAAAGAGCTTGTCTTCAGCAAAAGGATAAGGCCAGTCTACATCCATTCTTTTTGTTCGACCAATGAGTCGGTTCAACCACCATGTCGTCTTCGACTGCTCTGAGTGCCCCTCGTCATCCCTGATCCATTTTTCACACTTCACCTGGCCATCAACTGTAGAAATCTTAAGAATTACTCAAATTACTGCTGCTATAGTAACATATTATATGATTCAGCACTCTCTAAGAATGATATTTATAATGCGCTCAACTAAGCAGAATAGAACAATAATCTGTTGAGACATACAAACTAAGGTGTGTTTAGTATGAGATTTTGAAATAGTATTTCAAATTAGTATTTATTAAATACTCATAAAAAAATTACATCCAAACGAGCTTTTGATTGCAATCATTACTTCTAAATACTTAAAATAAATCCTCATTCTAAATACTAATTTTAAATATTTTTAAAAACTTTACTTCTAAATACTCAAAATAAATTCTCATTATAAATACTAATTCTAAATACTCTTAAAATCTCAATCAAAACATCCAAAAGAAAAAAGATCACAACCTATCAGCATTCCAAGATGCAGAAATATCACCAATAGATCAAACTCTAGCAAAATAACAATCTTTTACTCATATGATGTCAGTAAACTCCAACGATCTACCAAGCTATAAAACTACGGTCCATGGGACAATGCTAATTTTCACCATACTTTATTAGAATGTTCATAGTCTTTAATTTATACCTGTCTCTTCATTGGCATTGGACTTCCAGCCTTCGCAGCGAACCGCCGAGCCCCACTGCATCCTGTAACAAGTATTCAGTTCAATCACAGGCCTTCCACTCCAATCCCCCTTCAATCTTGGATTGAAATGCAAAATCCTTGGAGGATCTTCACCCTCCACAGTGTTCAAGCCTTGCAACTCCATTATAAACTGTGAAACCATCACAGATTCTTCACCATTTCCCACGATAGTTATCTGAGGATCGTACTCAGGACGAGCCACTCTCGGTTTACCGACAAGCGTAATGTGCGAACCCAATGTGAGTCCACAAGGCAGCAGCATAACGCCACCATGAGCCGAAAATTCAGACCCAGATAAAGAAATTGAATGTGGGCAAGAGGAATTTGATCCTTTTTCAACCTTCTTCTTCGACAAATGTTGAATCTTTCCAGATTCAAGCTCGTCCCAGAACTTCTTCCCTACCTCGGAAGCAATCTTTGCAGACCTATAAAACTCAGAAATCGCATCTTTACTCCCCAAATCGAAAGCCTCAGCTTCAAGGGCCAAACCAGAGATGATTTTATTGTACTGATTCAGTCGACTTGGAGTGGGCTGTAAGAAATTTCTGGAGATATCTTCGAAAGGGCGAGATGGGGCTTCTCTTTCTTCCAAATCTTGCTCGCTCTCAAGCGGAGGGGGCCGAGATAAAGAATCTGAAGAAACTACTCCGGACCCAACACTGAAAACAAGAGGAATTTCTAAAGAAACAAGAAGGAGATACAGAAACCCAATGAACAAAAGAATTTGAATCGATCTCTGTCTCGTTAAAGAGACGATCATATCGACTTTTTCAGATTTGATTCTCTTCATCTCGACGATATGAAGGCGGGGATTTAAAGAGAACCCCCACCCTCAAATCCCAAGAAGGGGGAAAGAAGAAGTTGAAATTGAGTGGATAAATCGAAAGCCCTCGTTCTTTCAATAGGGGGGATAAACAGAAAATTTCTTCAGATTATGCAAAATGGAAAGAGACCCAAGATTCAAAAAGGGCTGCAAATCGAAAAGAAGAAAAGGGGGAGATGGAACAAGGGAATAAAACCGCGTAGAGATGGAATTGGAGAGAGTTGAAGAAGTTGAAGATGGACCAAATACTTAAAAGAAAATGGAATATGGAATAGAATAAGGGGAGATGGAGAATGAATGAGGATGTAAAGTTTTGAAAGAAAAAGCTAAGGCTTTCCAACGGAAACAGAAACTGGGACGAATCTTCCAATGAGAATTTGAAAATGAAAGGAAGAGAAACCGGGTGTTGCTCAGTATTTCCAAAGGGAAACATCTCTCAACGGCTCATCCTCGTTCTTGTCGCTATCCATATTACTTTTGCTTTTGTTGCCTTCTAAGCCCCTTTCCTTTTATTTTGTGCTCAAAAAGTTTTTTTTTTTCTAACCCATCTAAAAATCTAAAGTCCAGTAAAATATAGAATTTAATTTTTATAATTTGAAAAAAAAATAATAATTTTTTATGATTTAAAGAAAATCAGGTTATTTATTGATCGAACACAAATTAAGTACGAACGTGAAACTTTTGATATATGAAATGATTCGTTTTTTTGTTCAATCAATTATTCACTCACATTTTTTTCATTAAATACATAAATAACTAATTTTTAAGCATTTTATTTATCAATAATTTTTGAAAGAAATAAACTATATTTTAGATTTTATCATATTTTAGAGACTAAGTTATAATTTTTCAGATCATAAAGACTAAATTTTAGATTTATACAAACTATAAGAACTAAAGTTTAAATTTAAAAAAAAAACGTTCTTGTAATGATAAAAATTTAATTTATAATTTACTTTTTTTTATCCAAAAATATCGTGATCAGCTCATTATTATACTAATGGTGTGAACTTAAAATATTTGTAAATTGAAAAAAAAAAAAGAAAAAAGTAGATAGATAGTTATAATTGATTGAATGTAATCACTTTTAATCATTAGATCATCCAATTTATTTTTAACTTCATTGAGTTAATTTCAAATGCTAGATCAACATTACTTTCGCTATCAAATGAGCATATCCCTGTATTTAATATGTTAATGATCTATAAATTTTAATTCGATTTTAATGATTACATTAAAAAATTTGTTTGAATGTAGTTTTTAATGCCATGTAAAATGATGATTTTTGTTAAGTATTTAAAAATAATAATTGCAATCAAAAATTTGTTTTAATGTAGTTTTTAAGAAAATTTAGAATGATAATTGATTTTGAGTATTTAAAAGTAATAATTAATAATGATTACAGTTAAAAGCTTGTTTAGACGTAGTTTTTAAGAATATATAGAAAGATGATTTATTTTGAATATTTGAAAGTAACGATGATCTCGTTTAATTAATTATGTTTGTAATTATTATTTTAAAAGAAGAGGGGTTGCACACTACTACAACAATGGCTACCCATCATTAATTTTGATAAAAACTATGATTTAAAACATCTTTAAAATTGCTAAACTTACAAAACATAAGAAAACACCAAAAAAAGAAAATGACAAATGCACTATTGAGTAAACCAATATAATGTTTTTATTATTGGAAAATCTTGTGGCTATGGCTAATTTTAAATTTAACAATTTATTTTCTCAAAGTATTATGTGTGTGTATGTATATATATACGAGCATGTTTGGCAAGAGTAAGGGTGTTTTGGTTCAATATTTGTCGATTTTGTGTCAAACTGACAATCGAATCAATATTTTCAACTTTTCAATCATATGCTACAGCAAAATGAGAAGGAAATATAAGAAGAAGAAAAAAAAAAAAAAAGAATAAGAAAAAATTATTGATTGATGTTATACAAATTCGTAGGTCAAAACAATAATATATATATATATATATATTTATTTATTTATTTATTCATTTTCACCGCACTAAACATATAAGAAATAGATAGTTAAAAGGCATAAAGGGTTGTTTGGAAACATGGGTGGAAAAAACAACAAGGTGTTGTTTTGTTGGATGTGGTTGTCATTTGGCATATTTCATTCAACGGAAAGACAGCAAATCAAATGATTATGTTGTTGTTGTTGTTGTAATATTTAATAAATAAGAAATAGATATAAAGTTAATAACAATAAATAATATTACCTTTCTTTTTTAAAATATAAATATTCTTTTGTTACTAAATTAATTTAAATATTGTGCTAGTGGAATGTATTTATCATTCATTCTTATAGTTACCCAATTTTTTATTTTTTGTAAAAAGATTGATTAATTAAATAAAATAATTAATGGGAACATAGCTCAAGGTAACATTTTGAATATAAATACCAAACAACACTAAATTCAAAATTTAGAAATAAAAAAATAAATAATAATAAGTGGGAATATTATTGTGCAGGCTTATCTCATAGCTTTCTTGCCGTCTAACTATTGTCCATGCCTTGTTTTTATTTTTCTTAATCTATATTTTATTTTTGTTATATATTTTTCTGGAATTAGTAAAAGGTAATATAAAATTAATTTAATTATATAATAATCAAATGATTTTCTAAAGGTGAATTGAATTGACTAATAACAAATTTTAATTAATAGGATTTCTATATTTTCTATAATATATTAAGTATGAAACATATCAAAGTGTGTTAATGGAAAATTTCAAAACGTGGGAATATATAAGATGGTGGTTTATATTGTTATTTATTTATTACATATTTGATCATCCATTAAAATGTTGCTTACGTAATTTTAATTGATATAATTAATGTATACAATATTTTATTAATAGAAACTTATAAGTTTATGGATATAAATTAGTAGAAGATCATTGTGAGTTAATTTATTATCAAGATGATAATGGAGTTTTTTTTTTTTTTTTTTTTTTTTTATGATAATGAAATCTAAACTAAAATAAAAAAATGATAATGAAATCTTAAGAATTAATAAATTTAATCATGTTCATTTATTTGTATAATAATTTCATATTCTTTTTGTCGACGGCCAGGACGTTTGTTATGAAATTTTAAAGTAGTACTTTAAATTAGTATTTGGCAAATACTCTTAAAAAAAAATTACACTCAAACGAGATTTTAACTGCAATCATTACCTTTAAATACTCAAAATGAATATTCGTTCTAAATACAAATTTTAAATATTCTTAAAAGTTACATTCAATCAAGTTTTTTACTGTACTCATTAGTTCTAAATACACAAATAAAATTTCATTTTAAATACTGTAACGCTCGGGGTTAAGAGGGGTACATGGATGAACCGAGTCCACATCCGAATGAGAGGGATCTTGGGGATATAGTCCCATGGTTAAGGCTTAAGAGAATTGATTTGTACTACCTATACCATCAAGGTGCACCTTCCTTTTCGGTGGCTTAATCGAAGGAACTTCCCAGCTAAGCGTGCTTAGCTTGGAGTAGTCCTATAATGAGTGACCTCCTAGGGATTAATTAGATCCAAACAATTTATTTATATATATATATATTATTTATTTATTTTTTTTTAATTTATAAAAGGAGATTAGTTGGACTTCTTGAACAAAAGTGAGGCCTAGTATGGCTGCTAGAGGGTAGAATCAGGCCCAATGTGACCCAAACTAGACTAGGATAGTCTTAAATTATTGGGCTTATGGGTCGTAACTAATGTTTAGTTCTGCTCCTCCCATTGACTTTAAATTCAAATGGGCTACTTATAGATTAATTATTAAAATTTCGAAAATCTATTATACATAAAGTTGAAGAATTATCGAAATTTAAGAGCAAAATTATGAATATCTAAAATTTAAAGACTAATCTTACGATTTAATCATACAAATAATCGTTCTTATTTATATATCCAATAATACAATAGTTCTAATAAAAGTATTTACTTTCAAAATCTTATTAAATTAAAAAAAATAAAATAAAAGGTGAAAAAGTTAGCAATGGGATCTCGCCTATTATTGGCAGAGATCCTTGGTTGGATAGAGCTGAAAATCTTTAAATTATTAATGCTCACGGTGCTTGAAAGGATAGGAAGGTGGCTAAGCTTATTAGCGATGATCGTGAATGTGATTCTAAGTCGTAATGAGGTGTTTAGTGTTAAATGTGTATATCACCTGTCAAATCTAAGTGTATATCAACATTATGATATTCATAAAGATTATATCTTTTGTAGAAGCCTCCCCCTCCAATTCTTCTATCAAATCTAAGAGTTGGAAGAACTTTTGAAAAGTGGATGTGATCCCAAAAATTAAAATTTGGGCTTGGAATATATTGAACAATTTGGTCTCCTCAAAAGTTAATATTCAAAGCAAACTGGTAGAACAGTGCTTGTTCAATGAGTGGGAAGGCTAATAAGACAATTTTATATATTATTAAGGATTGCAAGTGGGTGGTTAATACTTGGCGTCTTGCCTTTCCTCATTTGTCTAACTTTTTCTTTTTCTTCTAGATGGTTCATTCGGGAGAAAGCTTTTGGCATGGACTTTTAGCTAAAGTAGCATATGATGATCTTTCTAAGGCCTTGGTTGTTATGGAATTACCGAAATTCTCCATGATGCATTGCAAGCAGATGACAACAAATTTAAATTATTTGAAATTTATATCTGACAAAATTCATTCTTATAACTCTATTTCAAGCAGGGACATGGGGTCAGACTTTTATCTCTAGTTGGGAGGTTGCAGATTGTGCTTGAGGCTACCAAATGAAGGTCTATGAAAGCTTAACATCGATGGGTCGTGCGACATTTCTAGCGGCTCTAGAAGTTTAGGATGGATAGTTTGGAACTGCAGGGGCTTGCCATTTCAGGCGGGAGCGTGTCACATGGTCAAAGTTTTTTCCATGGAAGGTTTGTCCATAAGAAGGTGGCTCATGCATCTTTTGGCTAGGGATACTTATGCTTCCCATACTATATTGATGGAATCTGATTCGAGCAAGCTTATTGACATCATTCAATATATTTTCCAATATTTTACGAAACTCGACAGTGCTGTTGCTAATATAAGATATATGATTACTAGTTTTAGTAATATTTCTTTCATTTTTTTTTTTTTGTAAGCATGATTGTAATCTTGTAGTCTATTAATTGGTCAAGCCTAATTTGACTTTTGGCTTTTTTTTTTTTTTTTCTTTTTTTTTTTTTTTTTTTTTGTTCTTTGAATTCTTCGGTCAATCAGACTAAAATTTTGAGTTAAAATCTCACTAAAGATTGTCTCTGCGACAATCGAGCGAAATCACTCTCCTTATGAATTTGTTTGGTTCTCAAAAATTTTCAAAAATTCAAAACTCCTTTTAGTCGTTAGTTTTTTTTTTTTAATAAATAAAAACAAAAAGTGGTCAAAAAGGCGAAAAGCAGAAATAAATTATCGGTAAAACACGTCAGTCACAGATATTTGATTTCTCCTCCTCCATCTTCTTCTTCCATTTCTCTCACAGACCTCCCATGGCGAAACCCACCAATCATCTGCGCATTTTAGCACCGCCTGAACACGATTCCCCTCCTCTTAAACCCCCTGTTTTAGAACCTCCTTCCTCTAATTCAATGGCCAATCATTCCACATCTTCAAAGCTTGAATCCGCCATGGCTGGACCTCCTCCTAAGCTCTCTAACTTATCCAAACACATCCCATTTTTCAGAATCCACAGTCAAACTCTTATTTCATCTAAAAAACCAAAGAGTTTGAACCCACCTCCAGTTATGTCCGTTTCTTCTATGGTCAAATCGAAACCCCACCTACAAAGAGCAGCTTCTGACGGGGATGAGAAATTGAGTCGGATTTGTAAAGATTTGGGTATGAAGAAGTTTTTTGATGAGAAGAAGGAAGATAACGAAAGGGTTGATGATGAGAAATCTCTCTGTGTTGTTGTCAAGAGCAAGGAATTGAAAGAACCTCAAAAGGGGAATCGACCAACAGTTTGTTTGCTTCGAAAGGGTGGGAGAAGGAAGTCATTTGCAGGTTCTCTTGTTGAATTGGCTGATATCTTTTGGAAAAATTGTGTGAAAGTGGTTTCAGTTGACATGCCACCAGCTATGCAGATTCATGCTGTGGATTGTGCAAGAAAGGCTCATGATAGTATGGAGAAATTCACTTCCAAGACCCTTGCCTTATCTCTCAAGAGGGTAATTTAATTTAGTTCAAGGGCTTAATGTGCAATTTTCAAGTTTTTAGAAGGATTTAGCTGATAACTTTTCTGGGTTTGCTTGTTTTGTTTGTGGCGTTTTCAGGAATTTGATGGGGTTTATGGTCCGGCCTGGCACTGCATCGTGGGGACAAGTTTTGGGTCTTTTGTGACTCATTCAGTTGGTGGTTTCTTATATTTCTCGATGGACCAAAAGCTGTATGTTCTATTGTTCAAAACTATAGTACAAAGAGCTGATTGAAGTAAAACATAGCTGAGAAATCCAATAAATTTGGCACAGATGAGTTAAAAGGTTAAACAGACCATTCATTCTAATACTTGTACATTGGCTATTAATATGAAACACACCAGCAATACAAAATATCCCCCCATCCTACTTGTTTAGGGATCTATTTCAAGCTGTTGACACAACAATTTTTGTTGCAATTATTGAGTTTAATGCTATAATAACCCTTTTCTTATAGCTCAAGTACCCATCTCTTGCGAAGATTGTAGATAACCATTGAGTGAATGAAACAACGTTCTTATTTATGCTACTGATTCACTATAAACTCTCTCATTCACATGATTGTGCTTCACCATTAGCGAAGAATATTTTACAAGATTTAGGAGATTGAATTCATTTTTGTTTCTTGTTTTGAGATGGGGGGTTTTGTGGAGCTCTCACTTCACCTCTGATTTTGTACAACCTACCATGTTAGGGTCTGGACATTGGACAGGAAAAGGAGATAGCTGCTTACCCCACTCTCCTTTTTATTTTTAACTTTCTATGTTGTATAGGTTCTTTCTTCATCTGCTGTTGATATGAGTTATTACTTAGCTGAAGATGATAGTAATTGCAGGCCCACAGCATTTATGTTTTAAATTGGATGCACATTCTTCTTTGACTGATGCATGTGCATCTTATTTCTAGGTCCTTATTTTTGAAGATTGTACTAATTGATTTTGGCTCTTTCTGAAAGTTGGAATTTTGTATCCCTTAGTTTTGCATTGGTATTGAATTTGGTAGGAGGATGGGACCCTTATGTCGGTTGTGTCCTTAGTCAATATTAGGCTACTTTTGTTCAAAGTTTGATGGCCATGGACAAAAGTGACTAAGCATTGTTAGTGGAAATTCCTTCTTGCTAGAGCAATTAATGATATCTAGATATCTGCATTAAAAAAGATTGGCTTCTTCCCCTTTCAAGTTTCCAATTAGTAATGGTATGATACCAAGCAAAATTCCTTGTATATTGTTGTCATTTTAATAAACTCAAAAGAAAAGAAACAAAACATTTAGTGGGGAGGGGATTTTGACTTTAAAAACTCTTAAATCATACAACTACTAACATTTTTGTCTCACTGTTAATGGGATGAAAACTGATCAAACTCCTTGCCTTCCTGCTTTCCCTTGAGGGTTATGTCATTGATCCATCTATGTTCTTAAAAAGAAGGAAAATTGGGCTTTTCCCTTCCCTTCTTCTTTGGCTTTTGATGTGTAAATGTATCAACACTCTTCTGAATTTGATGTGTCATCATGGGAGAACCAGAAAAAAACCTTCTTTACCCATTGGCTGTCAGTTACAATTTTTATTTTTTAGTTCTGCATCTGAAAATTCAAAACAAAACATCATTATACCCTGAGTTTTGGTTGAAACTTTTACAAAAAGCACTAGAGAAAAAAAATGGAAAGAAAGTCTCTTACTGCAATGGAAGAAATTAGCAGCTGCAGAGCTTCATGAGGAGCTTTATATCTATGTTCAGCATGTCATCATACAATATGTACATCCTAGAAAGTAAACAAACTGCAATGAAATAAAACACCCATCTAAACTTCAAACTTATCTGTAATTGAAACCTGTTTATAATTACTGAGTACATTACCAATATCAGAAGTTAAGAATTAACGTTGTGGTTGCCGAGGTTTTGAAGTTTTCTTAATTTGTTTGGAATATCAACCAAAAGTCCGTTTCCTTCATGCTTGGAGAATCCATCTTCTGCTTCGAGTGCTTCCACCGTGTCGTTAAGATGCGGGAGTTGACTTGTCAATTCAGAAGTTCTTCCCTTTCCTGCTAGATTAGAAATGGGGGGGTCAATCTTCTTTTGGAAAGTTTTCACATGTTCGTTGCTGTTATTACAATACCTGTATCTTCATCTACTTGATTGACACTGCCAGGTCTTGATTTCAAGGAAGAAACTCCATCAACATTGGATAAGATGCTGTTCTTCTCTCCCATTTTCAAGTTTTGGGAGAATGGCAAAACTACCCCATTATTGTCGGTACTTCTTTCTTTGTTATTATCTCCTGCAGTCTTCGACGCTGAGGGCATAATCGGCATGTAGAAATTGTTAAAACTTTCCTTGTTATGCTCTCTCCCAACGAAACTAAAAGGTGTACTACATTCAGATTTCTCATCAGAAGAAGACAAACAAGACTGTGACTTGAATTCTTGGTAATCATCATCAGATATCTCATCTTCAAACGTCTTAAGATAACCATCCAAATATCCATATTTTTCTCTGTAAGCTTCAAGTTCAGCCTCCAAGACCTTGATATCTTCCTCACTCTTAGTAAGTAAATCATTTGTAGCTTGCAAGGCTTCCTGGTCATACTCTGCCTGTTCTTCCATCAATCTCTGGTACTGTAAAGCTTCCATCTGGACGGCCGCCTTCTCGGCTTGTAAACGAGTGATCATGGCCATCGCGTTGTTCGCCGCCACGGCTGAAGCGCTCCTCTCTTCATCCAGTTCCATGTACAACTCCATGAGCGATTTCCGATCGATTCGAACTTGTCTTCTCAAGCAACTTATAATGGAATCATTGTCTCCTGTCCCGAACATATCTGACTCGTAAGATGTCTCTGCTGCAAGCTCTGTTCTTTCTAATGGTGATTTTCTGGGGACTCTAATGGCAAACCTGGGACTGCTATTGGCTGAATCTGTAAGTGGGATGCCAAAAAATTTGTTTCCTCTACCAAATTGTGGGGTTCTGGAACTTTCATGAACATCTTCAGTTTCAGGTATCAATGGCAGTTTAACAGCTTTGACATCCTCCTTAACTGCAAACCAATCAAATCAAAGATAACTAAAATTATTCACAAATAATAAATAAAAAAGGTGTAGTGGAAAGTGTCTGTTCAAAGATCAGTTGGATTGAATTTGATTAAAAGATTGTAGATTCAGTTTAATTGTTCATGGTAAGTTGTTCAAAATCTTTCAAACATATGAGTTCTTAAA
Organism: Cyclanthera cordifolia; assembly: GCA_037832605.1. Lineage (NCBI taxonomy): Eukaryota > Viridiplantae > Streptophyta > Magnoliopsida > Cucurbitales > Cucurbitaceae > Cyclanthera > Cyclanthera cordifolia. The sequence continues at coordinate 8,798,268 of JBBMEG010000005.1, read as the reverse complement.
AAAAAAAAAAAAAAAAAAAAAAAAATATATATATATATATATATAAATATATGGGTAAAATAATACATTAGTCCATTTATTTTATTTGTTTGGTCCATTTATCTTATATTAAATTTGAAGTTACTTTAATCAAAATTAGTTCAATAATAACTATAAAACACAATAAAAAAAAAAAAAACACTATCTTGACATATTTTTATAATTTATGAATGTAAACCTAATACAATAATTTTCAAGAGAAATTAACTTGAAGTTTTTAATTATTTCTAAAATTTGTAAAAGAAATTGTGGACTTTTATAATAATTAAAGAAAATGTTGACTTTTTTTAATAATTTTTTAAAAATATTTACAGCACAATTATTTTAAAATTTATTGGGGGAAATAAAACAAACTCATTAATAAAAACATTTCTTTTTCGAGAACATGTAAGTTAAAATATTGAAGGGATTATTTTGTTAAATTTTCTCTATTTTGGACTTTTTTTACTTTTAAATATTCAATTTAATTCTTAAAATTAAAATGAAAAAAAAAATCTTCATAATAAATTTAAAATTAATATTAATTAAAATTGATCTAGAATAATTTTGATAAATTTTAATGAATAAAGAAAACATTTAAAAAAATTATAGAGAATATGAAAATTTTAAATATTTTAAGTTTAAAAATGAAATTTGAAAGTTTGGGAATTAAAATGAAATTATGATTTTTCCATTGTGAAGGAATTATATAGTAAAGAATGATGGTAAGAGGAAAATGGAAGAAAAACGTACAAGGATGAGGATCCAGATTTCTTCCATAATCATCTTCGAGAAACTCGGATTCATTTTCAGACAACAATTTGAAGTCCGTACAACGAATATGCGCCAATTCCAACCCATTCTTCTCTTCATTTCTCATACTCCTAACCGCCGCTCTCGGCGACGGCGACGGCACCGCAAACGTACTCCCATTTTTCCCTTTCGACGATTTCCCCTTCAACGCCTCCCCACAACAACAACAAAAACCCCCACCGCCACCGCCACCGCCGCCGCCCATGGCCAAGCTCACAAACTGGCGGTTATCATCGGATTCCTTCTCCGTCGCAAAGGACAGGAGACAAACCTCGCACATCCGTCGAATGTCGGAGAGTTTCTTGTGATTGTGGCAATAGGCGAGGGAGGAAACGTCTTTTTTGTGGGATTCGCAAATCAAATCGCTGTAATGGAAGTTGCGAAGGAAAATGTGGTCGATTCTGGAGCAGAACAAACAGGGGAGTCGGAGATCGAAGAATCCGGCGAATTGGGTTGCTATAAACGCGATGAATCCGTCGAGGAAGAGAAGGATTATGAGAAGCCATTCGAGGATTGCGCAGAGGATGAAATGTGGGAATTGACCTAGCTCTTGTTCCACCAAACGGGTGAGGGTACGATACGCCATGAATTTGTTGTTGTTGTTTGTTTTGTTTGGTTTATGGAGATGAAAAAGATCATGACCTCGGTGGGATAGACCAGACCCAGATCATGATCTTTCTTTTTGGGGTTTTGTTTTTCTGATTTTTTTTTTTATTTGATCTTGGGTTTTGGTGTTGTTTGATTCTGGGTTTTTGTGTGTATTTGGAAAAGAGAGGTTAGGAGCTAAGTTAGGAGGAATGAGGTGAGCCTGATTGGGATTCATGTGCGATTTTCTTGGAGCAAATTCAGGGCTGTCTTTCTTCGGTAACAATTCATGCATGTATAATGTGGATAAATACGACCAAATCATAGTAATATTTATGAATAATAATATGTCAAACTCTTCTATTTATAATATTTTTAACAATAACACAATATAATCACATCAGGTAAAACTTCCTTTTACCTCATGAATGGTAGAGAACTCTAATTTTGTAAAGGAAACACTCACATAAAATTAATTAATTAATTAAATTTGGATAAATTATAAATTTAATACTATAATTTGAAAATATAGTTAAATATAGTTATTAATAATTCAAAGTTCTAAACTTAATCCCTGATTTGAAAGAATATAAAATTTAGACTTACGATACGAAAAAAAAAAAAGAATTTAGTCCTTGAGATTTGATAAAATCGAAAAAATAGTTCATTTTATTCGTAAATCGTAGGCAGGTTAATACCGACTGCAAGATAAATAAAAACAATTTTCTATTCAGGAGTGCAGTGAATAACTAAGACTATAGGAGTACAGGTATTTTCCCCCTCGACAATAATACAATTTAATATACGAGTCTAATTGAACAAAAATGGCAGGTTACTGTTGCACCTTGTTGATAAATATATTCACAGTATAACATAAAAAATATAGACCTGCTTTCAATATGTGTACATGTGCTAGCTCGTGGGTAGAATGTTTGCAGACATGTAAGGAGAAATGCACCCCTTGACCTGTAAGAAAAATTGCATAGATGATGAATTAACAGCAGAAACAACACTTTCAAACATAGCAAAATTAATTAATATGCCCATGTTTCGGATGCATATGAAACAAATATCACTGAATTATGAAGAGATTAATCCGGAACTATGACTAGCCAAGTTAAAATATTTGTAAATCCTTTGGTAAAATACCATTTAAGTCCCTCAACTTTTACCTTTATTCCATTTTGATCCAACTTAAAAAGTCCAATTTTGAAAATAAGTTTATGGAACAAAATAGAACAGAAGTTAAGAACTAAAATTAGACTTTTGAAAGATTACGGCTAAAATGGAACAAAGTTGAAAGTTCACAAATCAAAATGATATTTTATCCATCTTTTTATCATTCACTACTGGCAGCAGTATTGTACTTTAGCAGACAATCTAGAAAACATTCTAATGAGAAATCAGATCTTTTTCCTTTTATCATCATCATAGTCCCAACTTTAAAATCTCTTAATTGGCCAAAGAAGGTTGTGGAGAGTTAAAAGAGAATATGAGTTCAATCTATAGTGGATCGTAAAAATAGTCAATGGCACCTACTTTGAAATTAATTTTCACAGTCAAATGTTATAATATCAGATGATTTGTCTCGTAAAAATAATCGATGGCACTCTCCCGGAGCACGGATATCAAAAAATAAAAATAAACAAGAAATAATATTCATGAGCATCTATTACCTGCAACAAACAAGAAGGAATTTGAATATAACCCTGCAAAAGAAGGTCCACCTTTTCCAAAGTGGCATGCGGGACCGGTGTGATAACATACAGCAGACCTTTAGATGTATCAATGCCTCTAACAATTCCTGTTCCACGAGATGTTGGTTAGAGCATCAAACTAAACTGCACATACTTCGGGAAAGGATTTAAGGCCCAAAATAAGAAAAGAACTAAAAAATATTGACTACACAATGTAATGAAAGAAACTTACCAAGACCAACACAACATGAAAGATTTTCAGAATTTTCGGAGCAAATGGCTAAGCCAACAATTGTCGCATTCAGACTATAGAAGATCTGATCGCTTGGGACCTAAGTTTAGATAAATGAAGACATGATTAATACCAGTACAATGAGTAATGCTGATGAATCAGTAAGAGAAAGGTGCAACCGTGCAACATTAAGATAAGTGATGAAAATGACTGATGTTTAAAGCTTGATAGTAGGAAAACGGAAGGGAGAAAGAAAGAAAATTGGTGAAATTGATTTTTGTACCAACCTGACAGTGTAGGTGTCTAATCTTAATGCATGATGTTGGAACTTGGTAAGGAGGGTGAGATGCCAGTGCATTTGCAAGCTCTTTAATCGTAGTAATGTTGCAATCTTTGTGAAAGCACTGTCTAAAATAAGCCATTATACGCAAATCTCGCATGAGACCCGCATCCTTTTGTACTAGTATACTGGCACAATGAAGGAAGAGATGTAAGAAACATTATACTTCGAAGTTTCAAGTACAAGTACAACATAACAATAACTTTATAACTTTGTTTCAAATAATGTGAGAGCAGTTGGCTTCAGCAGACAAATGCGTAGAATGGACGTGAGGTTATAAAAATTGGCATATTAATAACAGACTACAAGTAAATCAGCATCATGTAAAAAGAGATCCCAGTAGTAGGAATAGAAAGAGAATTTAAGGCATCAGGATCACACAGGGGTGGGGATAAGGAAGAAACCAATCTTCACCCTACATAAATACATACTTTTGAAATTAAAGATGGCAAAGAACTTACGATCTATTAAATGCATCTTGCCGAGCAGAGCGCATTTCTATTAGATTGGTCGGCCCGCAATCTTCCTCCTCTTCAAGCCAAAATTCGCCAGCCGGAAGGTTCTTACTCTCAGCAGATATATTTATTTTGACTACATGTGATGGAGCAATGTATTTTAACATGTCTACCAATATCTCATAACCAATACCTGGGACATTAGCAAAACGAAGTTACAAAAAAGAGAATCATAAATATCTAGCTTGCCCAAGACTCATTTCAAGATTAATGCAAGGTAAGTGTTGCTTAAGCTATATATAACTCAAAAGATAAGGATACCTTTAACCCAGCCAGGTGTATTTACGATAAGAGGCAATTCAATCTTCGCAAGCTCATTGGTTTTGTTAAAAGAATGGTACTCTTTGCGGTAATAATCGTACAAGCTACTTGCATAACTTAGATATGCTGTTGGATCTCTTTTTGAAGAAACATCACCAAAGAAAAAAGATCTAAGAGAAGAATCAGAAAAGCAAATAGTGAGAAAATAGAATTCTTCAATACTTATAAAATAAAAAATGGTCATAAAAATCATTCTTGGTTAGAATCGTAGAATAGGTTTTCACTTGGAAGGCCTCAACACAAATCGTTAATTAGATTGTCCAGTTACAGACATTCTATAAAATTAAACACCAACACCAAAAAAATGGATGCTATAGTCAAGTTACCTCTCTGGTGTCTTTAGGCATGGAGTCGACAAATCTATAATAAAAAGAAAAATAAGAAAAAAAAGCTTTTAGTCAAAACTCAAGAGAGATTACCATTAGGGAAAATTTCATTAAATTTGGCACAAGACCTTAACAAAATTACCTTTAGTTTGTTTTTCAACCACGGAGAGGGACAGAAAACCAGGTGGAGTAAACTCAGGTTGCCCAACGTCTGAATCCAGATAAACCACTTTTTTATACCTGCAAGCAAAAGAAAATAAAAAAGAAAGAAAAACAAAACTATTGTTAAACGTTGGCAACTTGGGAAAGTAGAGAGGTACCCAAAAAACACATCTCCACTTTTGACTTTAGAAATCATCAATACTTGAGAGAAGAATAAAGATCACCTTTGAAGAAAAACATTCAGAAGGTGGCGTGAGAAAGTACTTTTGCCACAGTTTTTGGCACCACATATAAGAACAACAGGAGGCGGTGAAATTGGAGAATCAAAAACTATCGACTCTGCAGCCTCGGACCATTCTTCAGGTATGAAAATATTGGGCGATGAGTTTACCAGTTCTAACGGAGAAGACATGGATGGTGTTTAATGAGTCCTTAAATCAAGAATAACTGTAAATAAATTCATCAGTATATCTACAGTAGTTAGTTCAAAAAAAAAAAAAAAACATTGTCTGGATTCAATGAGGGAGATAATTTCGATTATAAAAAACGAAAAATCAGTGTATTATCCCACAATGAACATATATAAAAATATAAATAATGGCAATCAATCAAGCTAGAGATTAAAAGAGAATCGAATGGCTGCCGAACAACCAAACACAAAGTCCAAATTTGAGTCTTCCATTATTTCATTAGTGAAGTTCTAATTTGTATTTTTCAAGTGAGAATAAAGACGTAATAGAGACGGGGAGACTACCTGTAAAATAGAAAACCAGAGTAAACCTCGTAGGAGGCTGCGGTGGCACGCACCGAAGAAAGACGGCGACGCCGACCCTGAGCTAACGAAACGGAGGAGGAGACGGCGTGGAGAAGAGAAGAAGAAAGAAACTTGGCCGTACGTTGTTTGTTTGTTTTTTTGGTAAATTAAAAATTGAACGGCGCCGTAAGGTCTAGGGTTTGTTTTTGTAGTAATGGTTGCACCAAATTATTACTATATTTTAACCTATTTTATTTTAAATATTAAACTTTTAAAATTTAACTTAAATTTATTTTGAATATTTAAAAATTAAAAAATTTTTATTTTATATTTATAATTAATATTTAGAATGATGATTTAATATAAATATTTAAAATTAATAATTAATAATGATGACAATTAATTTATTTACAGAAATTAAATCTACTACTTATATAATTGTTTTATATTTTATTTTTTTTTTCATCTAATTATGTCAGTACAGAAATACTGTAGTGGATAAATGTTTGCTCAATTAATATTGTTTAACAAAACAAAACTTTGATACTCACCTCAATATTATGTTAAACAAGGAAGGTATCTATTTCAGCATTCATTTGACTCACCTCAATCTCCTTTAAGAAGCAAAGAACCTGATCAATATCATGTTAACACAAACACACAATTTTCATCTCTGTTTCTTCATTCCCCAGCAATGATCGGCAAACAAAGAAGATCAACCGAATCGCTCTGCGAGAAATCGATGCTATTAATAGCCAATTTGATAAAGCTTTCCACCTCCATTTCATTCGCCAAGACCGCCAACGAAGCAGCAACTCCTCCATCTAGGGCTTCGGAGCCGCGATCGGCGGCGCCTCTGATTCCGGGAAGTAGACGGCTGCAGGAGCCGCAGAGCCGAATGAAGCCGATCTACGTGACGAAGCCCGGCGGAGGCGGCTACCAAATCATCGGCCATGGATCGCCTAGGTATTCGTCGTCGTGTTCTTCTTCTACTTCTTCTTTGTATTTGATTAAAGAAGAGAGCGATTTAGACGAGGGGAATGTGGATGGCTGGGCGTCTGAGTATATAGAGAAAGTTCATAAGAACAGGAAGGATTTGGATGAATCCACCAAGAAGAAGAAGAAGAACTATCCGCATTCAATTGCTCAAACTCGCTTTCGAAGATCCTCCTCTGCTCTCAACTAACTCTTTTTCGGCCCCCCTTTTTTTTTTTTTTTTAAGAAAAAAATTCAACACAATATTTTAGGGTTTAGTAATTCAAAATTTCGACCCCAAAATTTGTGACCGCGATTGAAGCTCACTCTGCTAAACCTATCTCATTTAAATTTAATCACTTTTATTACTTTTAAAGTTCTGCTAATTTGTTTGATTTGCTTGGTTTTTTTTATTTTTCTTAATTTTTTATATTGTCAATGCACTAATTTTTATATTATTGAGTTATTGACAATTGTTCAATGACATGAAGTATAAGCTTATAATCTAGTCACATAAAGGTGAATTTCAAACATATTGACTATATATGTCAATTAACGTTTTTATTACACATATTTTTGCATGTGCCTTCTAGATTTTATAATGTAACGAAATAATTGTTCCACATTTTTTAGAATTAAATGGTTATTTTAGTTCTATGAACTCATGACCTCTGGATCATAAAAACATGATGACATGGGTATTTGGGCTATGGAAACTAATAAAAATACTATTCATAATTAAGTTGTAAATATTGTTTGAATTACTAAACTAAATATATGAAATTGATAGCAATAAAAATGCTATTTTCAACCAATAAATTAAATTTATGAAGTTGAAACTGAAGCTCAGGGCACTCTGAGAACTCGAATAATTGATCGATATTAATGCATCACTAGTATCAGTTGACATATGCTTGCTTTGACACCATATTAAATTAACCCAAAAATTAAGTTTAGGTTAATAATTCATTTCTTTTGTTTTAGCAAGTGGGTTGAGTGGAACTATATTCTAAAAGAACTAGTACACTTTTTCAATTAGATTAAAACTAAAGCTCGAATGAAGATTAAGAAAAGTTGAAAATAACATGTGCATTGTTTATTTATTTTTTATTTTTAGTTCAGTTACAAAAGAGGAAGATTTAAATCTACAACTTTTGACCATGGATACTCAATTAATCCTAAAAAAACAAACAGCCCAGAAGATATAATTAAAATTTGACTTACTAATTTTAAACTATTTTCACATTAGTCCAAACTTCAAAAAGAAACACATACACATACAAAATTAAACCATTCAGACAAGTCAATAATCCAGCTCAACCTAAATAATTTGAATGTTAACACACGAGTATTACTTTTAAGGATCAAACTATGACTTTTTAGATCATAAAAATTGATTGATGTTATTGAATTATTGCTCTTGTTGGCACATATCGAACCTTTGCTAACAATCAAATATACTCAGACCAATATGAGATTAGAAGTAGGCCCTAAACACACACAAAGAATCAAAATGGTTTCCAAAAAAAAAAAAAATGAAAGAATTAATGGACAAGTAACCAAGGAAAAAAAACTAATACAGTTGTTACATAAGCTCTAAATGGAACTTGTGAGAAAGTTGCAAAAGAAGTCCAGCAGAAAATTTTGAAATCAATATAGTTAAAAAATCTGGTAATGGAAAAGTATGAACTTCACATATAAGTAAAATGACAGTACAACCACCTTGACCCACACATCACAATAGAGGACCAAATGCATCCTCAATCACCAACTTTATCTAATCAAAGATGGAGAAATATGAGGCAGCTATATCCCCCATTCTCTAATCAAACTTGATATTTTCCTAATTTCCTTATTCTAAACACTCTTAAGGCAACAAAAAAAAAACCCCGAAACAACCGAGACGCTATCATTAAGCAGTAGAGAGCAAAAACTGCTTGTTAGGTTCAGTTTAACTGACAAACACCAAATGAAGAAGAATCCAAAGGCAATGGCATAATAAACAAAGAAAACAACAAGGCATGGCAGCTCTATCTTTTTCTTTCTTTCTTGCCCTTTTTTTGGGATGAGGGAAGGGGATATACAACTACAACAAACAACAACTTTAGTTAGTTGCCTAATCGATTTGTATCCACGTCAAAATATAACAACATACCATTCAATGCCAACGAGGTGATTTTACGCAACACTGATAACACTATCCCCGCTGCTCATACTTGACATTCCTTGGACCATCGACGAATTGGCCGAGTCTAAAGGCAAAGCAAGGTTAAGAGATAGAGCTCCAGGGCTTAATGTTGACGTCGAGTTCAAGTTAAGATCGGTCGTGGTTGCGTTGAGCCGAGAATGGACTTTCTTTAATGATGTACCATTCTCCAGGTTTTCATGTCCAAGTGTTTGGTTTTCAATAGGAATTGACATAGGTAATACTGCAGGGCAAACAGATAAAGAGAAAGTTGGCATCACTTGATGATAGGATTGCAGTTGGGTGGAATTATCTTGAAGTTGAATTTGGCCTTCCTCAGCAGCTAGCTTTACCTAATGAACCCAGAAAATGAATTATAAATAAAGGTCGATTTCAACTCGCAGTTATTGAAGTATTTTATTAGAATCCCAAAACGATCTATTTCTTAACAACTAGAAAGTGGTGGTATTCTCTTTCATGGTGGATTAAAAAAGGGAAGAACAGAGAAGAACATTCAGAAAGGGGAGGGATCCTACAATTTAATAAACTCATCCAAACCAGTTAACTAATTCACTATTTCCACTGAAAATTGTGTCTGGAATCCTAAGAATCAAACAACAGAATGCAAAATCATTGAAAACCAATTCATGAGAGTATTTGACACCATCAAACAGAAGTTATAAATTTAGTAAATATTACAGTTACCGAATCCGTAGTGATATCAAATAGGCTGGATCTACGGCGGCGACGATTAAGGTTGCTTCGGCGTAGAAAGTATTTCTGCGCGTGGCTAGCCACCTGAGTTGGTGTTCGAGACTTGACAAAATTCCTCGAAATTCCTCTCCAGTCCCCTTTCCCCACTTTCTGCAATCCCAGCAAGAAAAGTTTGTGTTCTTCCTCCGTCCACGGTACTCCTGGAAATCATCCACAAACACACCTCTCCAAAATTAACTTCAAATGCCGAATAAATGGGAGGATTCACAATCGATTAAGTAAAATCCTGTCTATTATCAAATTTTTCCAAGAAATGCAATCGGATGAGTCTCGAAATCACTAGCTAATCGTAATCATCACATCAACGACACGATTGCATTCTATTTGCCTACTATATTAAGAAAAGGACAAGAAAAACAGAGAATGAAGCGAAACCTCGCTTGCGTTCGCGCTCGCGATTTCCACCGGCATTGGGGATAGCGTCGTCAGCAGAAGCGTAACCAGGAGCGGAATCTTTCTTTCTCTCGGCGGCGGAGAAGATACTCCGACTTTTTCCAGCGTTATCATCCTTTAAAGTATCAGGAGGATGCTCATACTGAGAGAGATTATTCATACTGACGCTCTTCCTCATCAGGTCCACCACGACTCTGACTCCAAACAGCATGATCTCCTTGGCGGCGGTGGCGCCAGAGACGGCGGAATTGGGGACGTCAGTCGTCATCGGCATCTTCGACGACGGAGAATAAAAGTTCAGAAAAAGAAAAGAAACCCACCGAAAATAAAGAACAATTTCAACACAAGTGGTGCAGTCACGTTTTTGCTTCCGTGCATATCATATATACAATAACACACAATTGGGGGAATATTTAAGAAAATATATATAATATCTGGTAAATAAAATATTATTTTGGGAGGAAATCTTCCATAAACATTGAAGTTTAAAGTCTTACCTTTTACATATATGACATGCTACATAAATACTTTTTTTTTATTTTAATATATTTATTTAATTATTTAATTTATGCGACATCCCGCTAATGTTCAATAGTATACAAAATAAATAGGGATGCAGTTATTATTCATTTTGGTAATATATAATTTGACGTTTATCAGACCTACCAAATCAAATTCATATACTCAATGAATCAACATAGAATGGTTTGATAGATCTGGTCTTGAGGTGTTTAACATGATGAGTTCAATCTATGATGACCACCTATTTATGAATTAATTTCATATGCATTTTCTTCACATTCTAATATTGTAGGGTCATGTAGTATATTCTGTGAAAACAGTAGAGATGTGTGCAAACTAGGACGGACGATGACAAATATCAAGAAAATAAAAAACTAATATACTCAATCAAAAGTAAAAATTCGCCTAAACGTAACCAAGGGATTTTATGTGTTTAGAAATTTATTAGATGTAAAAAATAAAGATTTTATAAATATTGAATTTTCATCAATTGTGTTTAAGATGTATATTACTATGATATATTTATTTGTTTTCTCGTTAATTTATTTAATGTTGTTGGTATTTGCTTTTAATAATCAAAGGTTTTAATGGTGGGGTGCTTATTGGAGGATAAAGCAAGATAAGGTCTTGTGGGGGTTCTCCCACCATTACTTTCAATTCACCACACATTCACTCTCTCCCTCTCTCTCCCTCTCTCTCCCAACCCTAAACCCTAAGAAAATTGTAGGAATCTAAGGGGAAACAAATAAGTAAAAAATTTAATTATTCAATCAAACCTTTTATTTTTCAAGAGTTGAACTCAATTAACATGTATGATATAATAAAAACAGGTTACCTATTGGAAACCCACACCTCAAATATAGTTTTTTTTTTTTTTTTAATCTATTTAATTTACTAAAGTGTTATTCAACAACGCCTTATAATTTTGTATTTCATTTAAATCTCTCAAATATTGTTTTAGATTTCAACAAAAGTTATGAGAGATTTTTATTATAAAATTATATTTAAAATATTATGTATGAAAATTGGCAAATGAAGACAAAATATGTAATGGTTACACAGTCTCTGGGACCTTTCACATACTGGAGGTTCTCTCTACAGAACCAACGGAGTGTGAGGTCCCTCATTCTTAGGGGGAGTGGGTGTTCCAGAGGAAGGGTGGGTGGGTCAAGGTGGGGAAGAAGGATCCAGGGGCGAAGTGGGTTGAGGAGGAAGGTTTGTTGGAGCTGGAGCGAAGGCTGAAGATGGATGCGAACGAGTTTGCAGAGCTAATGAAGGGGTTAGTTTTAGCTGAGGAGGAAGAGGGGGTGGTGTTTGAGCTGCAGGACGAAGAAATTCGAGAATTCAGTGGAAAGGTGGAGGGAGATCTAGTCTGCAAAATCTTGTCCTCTAAAATTATTAGCTCGGAAGCCTTTAGGAGAGTTATGCCCAGAATTTGGAATGCAGAAAGCAAAGTCAAAATTGAGGTTCTAGGGGCAAATTTATTTTTGTGTTCATTCTCTTGTAAAGTTTCGAAGGAGAGAGTTGTAGAAAGAGGACCCTGGCTTTTTGATAGTTCGTTGTTAATTTTGGAGCAATTGTCAGGGGGGAAAAGAATTTCGGAAATGGAGTTCAATAGAGCACAGTTCTGGATTAGGATCCACGACGTACCTCCGGCGTGTCACTCGGAAGAAGGGGCCAGAAAGATGGGTAATTTGGTCGGAGAATTCGTGAAATGGGATAGTATTGGCGATGAACGGAACAGAGGTAAGTTCATTAGAATTAAAATTTTCATTGATGTTTTGAAACCCTTAAGGAGAGGATTGAAAGTTAGAAGTGGAGCTATGGGAGAGGAGAAGTGGGCACGTATTACTTATGAAAAGTTGCCAGTGTTCTGTGGGTGCTGTGGTAGATTGGGTCACGATTATCTGAGCTGTCCTTTTGTGGTGTATGAAGAAGGGACGCCCTGGCCATTTAGTGAGGATTTGCGAACTGTCAGTCCGGTGAAGAGGGTGGGAGCGGGGAATGTTTTTTCGGGGGAAGATAGAAACAAAGGGAGAGGCAAAAGAATGGAGGCCATGAATAGGGGTCCTGTGAAAGAAGGGGAGCCATTTCAAGAAAGAGATGAAAACGTTGGGGAGGTGAACGGCAAAAAATTAGGGGTTGCGTTAATTAGGGACGGGGGGCTGTCCAGTTTGGAAAAAAATGGGTTTTTGACTAAGATGGAGGAAGGGAGGAAGACGAGATCGGAGGAGAGGCAGTTTGAAGCAAGGCAGGGTCGGCATAAGTTGAATCGGAACGAGTCAGACAACTCGGGTGAGTCAATAGAGGTCACTGACAGCGAGTTGAGTCTTGAGAGAAGAAGAACAGTAAAGGTATCCGTTGAGGGCGCGAAAGTTGGGACGACCATGTGGGGAAACAAAATTGATGTGGTGGAGGAGACGTGTAATAGAAGAAATACAGAAAAAGGGGTGGTGGCAGTTGTGGAGTCAGAAGAAGAGGATAGGCTGGCTGGCACGTGGGAGGGGAGAGAGAAGAAAGAGTTTGAAAAGGCTGAAATGGCTGACAAAGGGTGTGGGCTGGGTCTACAGGCTGGGGGGGTCGATGGGCTGGGCTTGCTGAAAGGAGAGGAAGATTCGGGCTTATTGGGCTGCTGTGAAGGTTTAGGCAGCCAAACTTTTCTGGGCTTCAAAGGGGAATTGACGAAACAGAATATGGGCTTGGATTTGGAGAATTTTTGTGGATCAATTAATTTTGATTTGGACTCAAAAAGGGGGAATTATCTGGGATTGCAGAAGGATAAAAAGGCTGAACAAAAATTGAAAGGTCCAATGAAGGTCACTGGTTTGCTGGATTCGAATAATCCAAAGAAAATGAAGAAGAAATTACTGGGTGATGCGATTAAATGTGGCGCGGGGGTTGGATCTGACATAAACAAGCTGTTAGTTAATAAGACGACTATGTCTTGGAAAAGAAGGGCTAGATTGAGAGCAAGCGAGGAAAGAGAAATGGAGGTTGAGGAAGCAAGTACAAATTATTGTGGGTTAAAACACGGCCTTGATGGATTGGAAAAGGAGACTGGTGGAAAGAAAGGAAGATTGGATTACGTTGAGACTTTCAGCGGGATATCGGCGGAGACTGTTGAGCAGTCTCGCCGGACGCAATGAAAACCTTATGCTGGAATGCCCGGGGGTTGGGAAATCTCCGGGCCAAAAGGGCACTTCGCCATGAAGTGCTGAAAGTGAGACCTCAAATAATTTTTATTAGTGAATCTAAAAGCGATAGATGGGCGATGGATAAGTTGAAGATGTTGGTTGATTGCGATAGCTGTTGGTGTGTGCCGAGTATTGGGGCAAGTGGTGGCTTGATACTCTTTTGGAACTCTTCTCTGAATTTAGAGATCAGTTCCTTTTCTCAGGGGCACATTGATGCAGTTATTGATGAGGGTGGGTTCAGATGGAGATTTACAGGGTTCTATGGGAGTTCGATTGCGTCAAAAAGGAAAGACTCGTGGAAGCTGATTAGAAGGTTGAGCGATGTTAATGAGTTGCCGTGGATTGTTGGGGGAGATTTCAATGAGGTTCTGGATTGCAGAGAGCAAAGTTTTGGAAGTTGTAGAAGCAAGGCGGGTATGAAGGCGTTCAGAGAGGTGGTCGATGAGTGCTCACTCATTGACGTGGGATTCTCGGGCCAGGGTTTTACATGGATCAAGAACAAAAAGGATAGCAAAGCCACGAGATGTCGTCTGGACAGGTACTTCGCTAACCCTACTTTTATTAATTTGGCTGGTAAGATTTCTATTATTCATGGTAACTTTTATTCTTCTGACCATAGACCGATTGTTGCTGAGTTTTATTGGAATTCTGTTTTGTGTAAGGATATGAAGGGGGGGAGGGGAAAGACTATCAGGTTTGAGGATAGCTGGGCTTTACATGATGAGTGTAGGGAGATTGTGAGGGAGAGTTGGAAAGGGTTGAGGCGTAGGAGTTTTAACCAGGATAGTTTTATGCATGGTATTAAAATTTGTTTAGAAAATTTAAATCGGTGGAATCAAAAAAGGTTAAAGGGGTCTATTAAAGAGGCTGTTAGGGTTAAAGAAATTGAGCTAGAGAAGATCTTGAGAGAAAACAACAACTCTAGAACTGACCTTGTTATCAAAACAGAAGGTAGTCTTAATAATCTGCTCGAGGAGGAGGAAATTTATTGGAAACAAAGATCGAGAGAAGATTGGCTTAAATGGGGGGATAAAAACACCAAGTGGTTTCATATGAAAGCCTCTCAGCGGAAGAAGAGGAATAATATCAGTAAAGTGAGGAACAAGGAGGGGGCTTGGGTTGAGTCGGAGGAGAATATTGCTTATGTGGCTGTTGACTACTTTGTTAATATTTTTCATTCTAATGGGGGGTGTTTGGAGGCTAGGGAGCGTATTTTTATGGGTGTTGATAAGAAAATTGCGGATGAGGATGCTATTTGGCTGGATAAACCTTTTACTAAAGAGGAGGTGGCAGGTGCTCTTCGTGGGTTGAATCCCTCCAAAGCACCTGGTATTGATGGCACAAATGCTAGATTTTTTCAAAAGTATTGGGATATTGTGGGGAGTGATGTGGTGGACCTGTGTCTGGGGGTTCTTAATGAGGGGATGGAGGTGAGTAAGTTGAATAAAACAATTATTGCTCTGATCCCAAAAAATTTGCACCCGAGCACGATGCAAGACTTTAGGCCTATTAGTCTTTGTAATACAATTTATAAAATCATTGCTAAATCTATGGCTAATAGACTTAAAGGTATTTTACAAAAAATTATTTCTCCCAATCAGGCTGCTTTCGTTCCGGGTAGGCTTATCACTGATAATGTTATCTTGGGTTTTGAATGTATTCATTCTATTATTAAAAGGAAAAAAAGTAAGTATGGGTGGGCGGCGCTTAAATTAGATATGAGCAAGGCTTATGATAGGGTTGAATGGGAGTTTTTGTTCGGGATGATGCGTAAGTTGGGATTCAGTGAGAGTTGGATTAGGAGAGTGGAGAACTGTGTTTCTTCTGTCAGGTTTGCGGTGAAGATCAACGGGACGCTGTACGGGGATTTTGCTCCACAAAGAGGTTTGAGGCAAGGGGATCCACTATCTCCTTATTTGTTTCTCATATGTGCGGAAGGTCTCTCTGCCCTTTTGAAAAGGGAAGAATCTCTAAACTCTTTCAAAAGCCTTAAAATCAATCATTTTTGTCCTCTGATATCTCACTTATTTTTCGCTGATGATAGTTTGATTTTTTTCAGGGCTGATGAGGAGGGGTGTGCTAAAGTGAAGGATATGCTTAAATGCTATGAGATGGCTTCTGGTCAAGAAATTAATTTCGATAAG
>JBBMEG010000005.1:8756714-8779114 GCA_037832605.1 Cyclanthera cordifolia | reverse complement strand
GCTAAAAACTAAGCTTCCCTATGGGGACATGTTACCTCACATCCCCAACTGTTGAGAGTGGTATGTACAAAAATACATGTCATGTTACAACCTCTTTAGAGTGGTTTGAGGATGTTTTCTTCTCTTTTGAGGTTGCTTAAGGATGTAGTTATCTATCACCCTCAGTTTTGGGGAGAGATGCCTCATTCTCAGGATTTGCGATAATCTCTTCAGAGTTCGACCACTGTATGAGCGTGGTCAATGATGGCTTGCCGTCAGGCTTTCATCGAAGCTCACCAAATGGTCGACTGAAAGATAAATGAATCTTTCACATGTTTTTTTGTGAAGTTTCGCCACGGGAAATGAAAAATCAGTCGTGATTGGTGAGAAGGAAGGGGTTGACACTCAATCAATGTCATGAAGGGGCTCGAGAAGAAAATGTGTTCCCTTTGACAAAGGAAGTGGAGAAGATGAATAAAGGTTTGGTAAGTAGAAGGTTTTTAGATCAAGAAGACAAAGTAGTTATGAAGAAGAATTAAAGAGACAAAACTACATGTTCATGATGTTTCTCAAAAAAAACAAACAAACAAACAATGTGCACAAAACCCTATGTGAGAAGTGTGGGAGAGAGCATTAAAAAACAATATCACATCACATGTAGAATTTTACTTTTACCAACCCAAGTGAGTATGGTCGACACCAAAAGTCAAAATTCAAAATTCCAGCCACCTTCATTGAACCTATATCCATTTTAGTTTTTTTTTTTTTATAAAACTAAATAAATAAATAAATAAACTATGCTCATTTCCTTTATTTTTATATTTTTCCAATGCTCATTTGGTCTTGTTATCCAAGATCCCCGATACAAAAGTGAAATGACTTATATAATAATGTTTTAAAATTAAATATGTTTATTTATAATATTTTACTTATATCAACTTTAATATATTGTAAGACAATTAGGGGGTGATCGGATTTGGAGGAGAGGAAAATTAGAGAAAGATGGAAAATCAATTCCTTGTTTGCTTTTAAAATATAACAATCTCTCCAACTCCTTTTCAACCTGTCTCAACATTTCTTTTAATCTCAAATCAAACTTTATATCAAATTTCATCTAAAATAACTTTATTCTCTCGAAAGAAATACAAATCTCAATAAAGGATTTTGAAACATTTCCTCCTTAAAATATCAATTTCCAAATAAATAATTCATATATTTAAATCACTCAATTTCCTCTTCTTTTTTCTCGTCCTCTCCTCTCCTCTCATGAAATCCAAGCAACCCCGTAATTATTAGTTTTAAATTCTTATATATTGATGAAGTAATTATTTTGGTATCGACGTCAATTTTTTTTTTTAAATTAAGTAAATTCAAAACCATATAAGAATTAAAATTCAACATTTTTCAAATCTTCAAAATTTTGAGAAACTAAATAGAAATTCAATCTTAAACTTAAGGAATAGAAACTTTTTTTTTTCTTCCTAAGCTTAGAAGAGTCTCGCTTTCTTTCTTTCTTTTTTTTTTTATATATATTTTTTTAGAAACAAATAATTTTGTTAGGTGAATATTTCATTATAGACCAAAGTTTTTTTTTTTTTTTTTCAACTTTAATTTTTAGTCTTTCGAAAAATAAAGCAATTTATATTAACGGTTCCTTCATTAGTGATTAAACATATTCACCCAAAAACGGAAATGAGGTTAAATTACACACATTCCTTTATAAATAGAAAAAAAAAAAAAAAAAAAAAAAAAAAAAAAAAAAAACAATACATATAATTTTCACTTACATGAATATTTTAATTCTTAAAACTTAATAAATAATTACTAGCAAGAAAAAAATAATGTCATGAGTTTCAATTCAATCATAATTTAGTTATTATGGTTAGATAAAACTCGATATATCAAAGCATAATTGATGGTTTGAATCCAATCATTCACTATATACAAAAAATTACTATCGAAAGAGACAGTGACGTATTGATTTCATTATTGAGTGATAATTCAGTTCAACACCACGTCACAAATTCGGTCCTAAAAATTGGTATTTTAATAAGAGTAATCGTAGCATCCTGTCTGATTTGTAATATATATATATATATAATTACTTAATTTAAAGAATTAATTAATTAATAATAAGAAAGTTTGGATTTTAGAGTGGATATATAATATAATCCACTAAGTGGTACGTCCACGGCGAGCCGTAGGAAAAAGAAAAATAAAAAATTGATTTAAAATATTAACCGTTGGAGAAGCATATTCGGTTTTTGTGTATTCAAAAAAGCAAAAATAAGAGGGAGAAGAAGAAGATTTTTATTTTATTTTATTTTTTTTTCCCTCTTCTTCTTTAATATTGTTGGTATTGCTTTTAGTAATCTAGGCTTTTTAATGGCTTCTTTGGAGGACAACCCTAAAGATAAGGTCTTGTGGGGTTCACCCACACCATTGCTCATCATCCATTCATCACTCACTCATTACCTTACCTTACCCTCCCCTCTCTCTCTCTCCTACCCTCTATTACTCTCAATTATTTAACTCCCCATCTAAAATAACTAGCCAACCAGAATAATAATTCAATCGGTACAATAATATGTTTAGGATTAAGAAATGATATTAAAATTTAACTCTCCCGTTGTAAAAAAATAATTATGACAACATTAGATGAAGCGAAAAATAAAGGAGGGGACAATTGCCCAATATTTTTAGTGTGTGATTGTTCATGTGGCTAATTTCAAAATCAATTCTCAATTAAGTGGTCATTATGAATTGAACCCGCAATCTATTAATTTTTATATAAGTTTTTTAACCATTAAACTAACACACTATTGTTTCAATAAAATAATACTAATTTTCACTTTTAAAAAAACACTATGTGCATATGAAACAAAGTTAATAGAGTATTTTTTAGAAGTTAGACGGTAAATTAATATTAAAACATAAAAATAAAAATTGACACGATAAAGTATGAGATATTTTTTACAAGGGATGAAAGATCAAACATGTGACCTTTTAATCACGGAGAATTATATCGATGCCGCTGAGTTACTGTTCTGATGGCAAAGTATGAAAACTAAAACTTCTTAAGACATTATTTAAACTCAAAATAATAATAATGATAATAATTAATCAATAACTTAGAATTAAAAATCTTGTAGTACCTAATTGCACAAAGAAATATTGTTGTTTAATTTGGTTCCTAAATTTCAAAGTTGAAAGTTTTTGTATAGAAAAAAGAGATGATATTTTTTTGTCCCATTTGAAAATTTATGCCTCAACCAACCATAAAAAACATCCTTTTTTTTAATAGCTTGATAATATCACGAAACAAATAACTTAGAATTTATAAAATTGGAAGAATCTAACATAATATAATCAAACGTTAGCAATATGTACACTTAGAGTCTAGGGGGACAAGGATTGAGATTTTAACAGTATTTAGAGTTAGTTTTTGGGATGATGAATATTTATTTAAGATATTTTTAAAAAGAATGATTGCAATAAAAAAAACTTATTTAGACGTAGTTTTTAAGAATATTTAGAATGAATATTTATTTTAAGTATTTAAAAGTAACAATTACCATAATTTTCAAGAATATTTAAAATTAAGATTCAAATAAACAACTTATTTTGAATATTTATAAATAATGATTACAATAATTGGATGTAATTTTTAAAATTATTTTAAAATGAAGATTTATTTAGATTTTTTTTAAAAATATATAATTTATTTTGACTATTTAGAAGTAATAACAACGGTCACTTTTAATGTTTTTCAAAAAACAAAAAATCGAAAAGCTACATATCCAATAAAACCATAATTTGATGAAAACAATTTAACATCCAATCAAGAAAAGTAGAGAGTAAAAGAGAGAGATAAGAATGAAAAGGCAGGTTGAGGAAATGTATGTGGACAAGCGTGCAAGAGGACATCCCATCAAAGACTACTATTAGTTATGCACAACATCAAATTTACTTTTCTAGGGCCTCTTTGTTGTACCCGGATTTCAAATTAACTTCTTAAATTCATATACTTACCTTAAATTTAGCTACAGTTTTTTTTTTTTTTTTGTTAATGCAAATTTATAAAAACAATCTCCCTCATGTCACATAAACTTTTATCCTTTACAACCCTTCACTCCAAGCAAATACTTACTAACGCTTCTCTTCCCTTTCTTTTCCTTTTCGTCCTAATCAAACGCACCCCTACTTTCTTTCCTTTTATATCTTAAAATAGTATGTTCGAAGTGATGGGAAGGAATGAGAAGATAAGAGATTTCTTTCTACTATTTAGTCAAGTCGGATTATCGTCAGATCAAACACTAATTTACCTTCTCTTTCTCTTTCTCTTTTATTGTCTTTTTAATTGAGATATCTAGGACAACTTTTGAGTTATTCTATAAGTTATTATAACAAAAAAATTTAAAATAATTAGTCTATGCAGGTTATTATAACATAATTAGAGGTCATTATAGTTGAAAGGATGAATTATAGTTAAACTCACTTGGGCCTAAAGATGGGTTAGATTATTATAACTTAAAACAACCCACCTCAAAGGGACCAAACACCCGCATCTTAAAAAGGTGCAAAAGAACTTTGAAGACAAACGGGGCTAGAAGAGTCTGTAAATAGGCGAAGGCAGTTTGCTATAAAAAAAAAAAAAAAAAATTATGCATAGCTGTGGAATTCCAAATCTAAAGTGATTTCACAACTCCCTAATTAGTTCATAGATATTTCAACCGCTGCTCTAACAATTATCAAGCTTTTCCAGTAAACAAATGTTAAATTCTACAGCTACAAAAAAAACACTGACCTCTTCCTTGGGCATGCATGTTCTTCCTTGGATAAAGATCAAAATGGCTTTATGAGTAGTCATCCCACGCAATGTTGCAAAAAAAACTCTGCCATTGCTTGAATGCTCTGATGCAATCGCTTTGCAAGTTCTTTCCAGAGCTCGTATTTGATATGTTGGGCACGATGGATCAACATTCCTTCTCCATAAGAATGTGAGGGGATGAATTTCAAAAACTTGGGAAACTAGATCAGCTTTGTATCTCTCTTTCAAACAGTTGTGGCGAGAAGCTCAGTTCCCGTCCGTTTACTCAATTTAGAATCAACATCTTTGTATTTATCATTGTTTATACCAGATCTGGATATCTTTGTTTCTGGAAGATTTAAAGGGGAATTATTCAGAGTAATGATTTCACCAGATGACGCTTCTGCGTTGGAGAGGAATTGCTTCAGTTGAGACTGTAGGCAGACAATTCGACCGTTGTTCCACCCCGGAAAAGAGAAGGATGACGATACGTTATCTTGCAGGAATGAATAGACAGCCTTTGCAATAGGCAAGTTTTGTGCGGTTGACTCTTTCTCTAGCCAGCCCCTTCTGAAATTTTGAAGATACACGGTTGACAAGCTATCAATGAACCCTTCGAAAATTAAGCCAAGGCAAGTTAAATTGAATGATGTGAGAGTTGATTTCTCCCCATTTGGCAACTAGCTCTTATAGCATGTACATTCAAAGTATAACAATATATCTAATAAAAAAAATGGCAGTTCAGGTACTCTGTCGAGTAGAGACGAATAACCCGATAATGTGATTTCACAAGTTATTGCTGCTAACCAATGGCTAGAGATTCATGATTAATCTCCATCATTTCTTCCTTAAAATCATGCATATAAAAACAGCATCTTACAAAAATATTTAAATTTTAATATACTTTAATTGCATTAACAATGTCCGGACATTTCCGTGATAACCTATGTGCAATTTGGGATACCAAACTAAAGAGTGCGTTTTTGGAACAGCCTATTAGCGATGTTCAATTTTTAGCTTCACAAAATTAAGTTTTTTTTTATATCTATGAACATCGGGATGAACTTATGCGCTTCTCAACTATTCTCATGGAAAACTACCTAACCCTATTATAAATGTTGTCATGAAAATTCATAGTAAATTAATTTTTAGGTAGATGATCTTCATGGATTGAGCTTATAATCTCTCACTTCACAAGACCCTGATAGGATCCTTCAGAATGTTAGGTAGTTATTAGGAGTTAGTTAGTTAGTCCTCTAAGGCTATATATTGTACCATTTTCCCTAAATCAATGACAAGTACTTTGATACTGACTCTTATAATCTCATGGATTGAGCTTATAATCTCTCGCTTCACAAGACCCTGATAGGATCCCTTCAGAATGTTAGATAGTTATTTAGGAGTTAGTAAGTTAGTCCTCTAAGGGCTATATATTGTACCATTTTCCCTAAATCAATGACAAGTACTTTGATATTGACTCTTAAAGAGGGGGGAATTTTGATAGATTCTATCAGACCCTTTATTTGATCATTAGACCAATTCATACGGTAGTTTTCACAAAATAGCTAAACCTCTAGATTCCCAAGACCCTTTATTTGACCACTAGATCAATTCATGGAAGTTTTCGCAAAATAATCAAGTCCAATAATCCCAAAACGACAAGTTTAGCTTCAGTTGGATTATGAAACCCTCTTATAAGTTATAATTATATATGCCTCCACCTTGCGTGCACTTCAGTTCAAAAAGATTAAAAAAAAGGGTTAATCTTGATTAAATTGATTGCAAGGTAAATGAAGATTACCCAACTACAACAGCTGCAAGCTGAGGGAGATTCTCCCCATCCATAAGCATTTCATTCATTTTGTTAACCCAAAGTGATATTGCTGTAAATGCACCTCCCTCCCACATTCTGCCGAAATGCCATGCATACGAATTAGTATATAAACTTAAGCATGGAAGAGAAAACAATTCCTATTTTACCTGTGCACATCCACAGACCACACAAGTTTGCTTTCACGGAAAAGTT
Source organism: Cyclanthera cordifolia (assembly GCA_037832605.1). Taxonomy (NCBI): domain Eukaryota; kingdom Viridiplantae; phylum Streptophyta; class Magnoliopsida; order Cucurbitales; family Cucurbitaceae; genus Cyclanthera; species Cyclanthera cordifolia. The sequence goes on along the minus strand of JBBMEG010000005.1, from coordinate 8,772,299 downwards.
CGGGGAAAAGGCCTCGCTTTGTTGCTTCAGTGAGAACCCTAGCTGCACGCCCTTTCTGGCCAAGCCACCAAAGTGCTTCTAACAGGGTATTGTAAAATCTCATTCCCAATCCACATCCTTCAGCGTTAAGTTTGTCAAAAACATACTCAACCATCTGCCAATTAGAATCATCATCGTAATCTCCCTTGATCATCTGGCCAATGATTTGATGAATACTAGACACTCTGTTTGTAATCATCTCATCAAGTAACTCGTAGGCATCATCCAACCTAGAAAGAATGCACTCCCGAGATGTAAGCGAGACCATTAAAATAAAGTGTTAATAAAATCTATAAACTGAGAGCGAACGTATAAAAAAATAATAATAATAGTGAAGTGAGAACTTTAGGATGGTAAGATTTCAAACCATATATTTCTTCAAATGGTTCAAATCTAATAGTTAATTCAAAAAAAAAAAAAATTTATAGTAACTTTTTAAAAATATTTCACACACACCAAAATATTTTAACTTTCATTGTTAATCAAGTTTAACTTGATTGAATCGATTTTTGCTATATACTAATTTTTTCTAAAATTTTGGCATCCCTGAAAAAAAAAATTCTTTTTTGTTATTCATGAAAAATCCACCTAGAACAATTAGACTATCGTGTAGCCCGGTTGGCTTTCCACATAAAACAGTAGCGATAATATACTGAGGTTTGGACTTTTCCTTTGAACTTTACCTTGGGTATTTATCCATCCATACCTATTTCTAAAGGTTCAGGTTATAAAAGCAGTGAGGTCAAATTCGTTTGATTAGGGTTAGGGATAGGGTTTCAATTAACTGGTTGAAGAGAAATGATGAGAAGTCTGAGTGCAAAATGGCTGAATGATTTGGTTGGGATGTGCCTGGCCATGCACAGATTCGGCTATTCCACACAAGGACATTTGCAAGTGAAAGAATAGGTGAAGTCACAAAGCCAATTTGTATTCCACCAACCTAAATAAAGGTCAAGAGGGTGTTTAGAAGGAATATCCATTCTCCGACTTCAAGTCATCAGAACACTCCTTAAATTTAATCCCAGGTCTAACTTAACCAATTCCACATTAGACTGATGTAGAGGCCAATGCTATAGTATAGAGAGATTTTCTGTATCCTTCCAATTATCTTCCAAAAATATGGTATTTTCTTCATTCCCCACCATAATTTTAACTCTTGAGGCTAATTACAATTTCAGATTCAAAACGCTGTTCTATGGCCTTTATTTGACCATTAAGCCAACCCAGGAAGGTTTCTTGACGTTGATTCTTTCATTTCCATTCAAAGGAAGACCAGATAAAGCATAGGCCAGTTGTCTACTATATAGCTTCAGGCATCTTCCAATTCTTCAAGTACATTAATAGTATAGTTGATTCTCACCAATATTGATTTTAAGAGACTGGATTCAATACCATGGTCTGAAGAAGATTTATGATTTAGAGAAGATTGCAGAATTTATCTATGGAGGAGGAGAAGAGGATCATCAATCCACATATCAGAGAGAACTGATAACAAGTTTCTTCCCAATTCGAAACCCTCCGAGATGTCTTCATTACCCTCTTATTAGCATTCTACTAAGGCAGTCAGCCTAAAAATGTTTATGGCTCAGGCAAAGGAAGAATGCAAATTTAAGAATTAGAAGAAGTCATCCAACTTCAAGCAGCTCATCCAGATCTTCTTATGTTCTGCAATCATGTCAACTACGTTGACACTTAACAGCTAGAAAGGAGAATGAAGATCTTACGCATAAACCTCCTTTATCTTACAAGTAGACAAAACACTACACCCAGCTAATAAATTAGCTCGCTTTTCATTTCCATAATGTATCACATCCTATAATCGGTAGTCTGATATGGTAATTTTACATTTCATATGCAAGCCAGCTTGTGGCTCGTTGTAGACCAATCTCCAAGTTCTCAAGATCATAATAAGACTACAAATATAATTTCTAGAGCTGAGAGAGAGAATAAAATAGTCAATGTTATCTGTATCAGAATTCAAATAAAAAGTGTTTAATTTGAGAAACTTGAGTACCTCCCTCTTATCCACATCCCCTCCCCTCAGTCCCATAACCCTCTTCTCTTATTTATAATTCTCGTCCATTAACAATTCCCCTGTAAATCTCTAACAAGCTCCACTTATATCATATAAATACACATATTCTAACTAACCAACATCCATTGCCTGACATATTTCTAGATGGAATAAAATTCTAATTAGTACAGAGTTATGAGCACAAAATATGTACAAAAGAAAAGTAACATGTACAGTTTATATCAATGAAACAAAACTAAGAAAACATAAGTTGATAATAATGAACATTACTCTCATAGACAAATAGACATACACAGTAATTTAATTAGTACCTGCCATTTTTGGCATAAACTGCCAGCATCATGCAGTAGCACAAAACACTAGGCAATATTCCTGAAGCTTTGATTTCATGAAACTGCTCCTTGCTTTCATCAACAAGACCTGCAAAGCAATAAACACCTAAAACTGCCTCGAGAGTCTGCTCATCAGGTTCACATCTCATCTTTTCCATCTCAACAAAGGACTTTATAGCTTCCTCAAACTGTCCACTTTGTCTATAACCTTCGATAATACCACTAAACGACTTCACATTCCTTGAAATGCCAAATTCTCTCATTCTCGACAAGGTTGCTTCAAACTCCTTGTAGAGTCCACCTCTAGCAAATGTGTGAATTAGTGAGTTGTAGGTATCAATAGTTGACTTACTTCCTATTTCGTTCATTGTGTTAAAGGCAACAAGAGCTTCATCATACAATGCAGACTGTCCATATGCTTCAATCAGACCACTAAATGCGTCAGAACTTGGAACTATTCCTTTCTCATTCATGTGAAGAAATATTTTCTTCGCATCCTCGTGCAACCCTCCCTTTCCACAAGCAAATATTAACCCCTCATATGTCTCCATATTGGGGTCAATCTTCTCCTCCACCAAATCATGAAACAAAGTTACAACCTCTTTGAAGTATCCACCCTCTCCGAAGACTTGTATGAGAATGTTGTAAGTAGTTGCATCTGGTTCAGCGCTGCTCGCTTTCATTTCAAGGAAAAGCTCTCGAACGTCATTATACCTCCCATGCTTCCCATATAAATTCAACAAAATACTGTATGTAGATGCATTTGGCACACACCCTGCTGCTTGCATCTGCTTGAACACATCCATTGCCTCCTTAATCGACCCTGATTTTGCATGTGCCTCTATCAACACATTGTAGGATGATATATCCGGCAAATACCCTTCGGATTCCATTTCTTTCAGCAGAATAGCAACTTTCTCGAGCTTACCCAATTTTCCAAATGTTTCAACAATACAACTGTATGTTGTTATCTCAGGGACTATCCCTCCCTCTATCATAGTCTTGAAGACCATCTCAGCCTCGTCGCCTAAACCTCGAGCGGCGCAAGCGCTGAGTAAAGTATTGTAAGTAACGAGATCAGGTTGAACCCCTTCATGCCTCATCTCTGCAAATAATCCCAACAGCCCCTCCCAATCTAAATCACCTCTAGCACATGCATTTATCACAGTATTGTAAGTCAATATATTAGGCGAAACTCTCTCTCTCTTCATCCTTTCAAGAAGTTCAAGTGAGGTTTCGTACTGACCATTGCGCCCGTATGCATTTATCAAAGCGGTAAAAGAAAACACGCTGCGTATCACACCCTGGCTTGCCATTTCGTCGAATACCTCGCTACATTTCTCCAGCAATCCTTCGCGGCCGAGCAAGCTGATCATGATGGTATAGATGTGCTCGTTCGGCTTGCACCATATCTGACGCTGCATATACTTGAAGAGGCGTAACGAGCGTTGCCAGTCTCCGCGCGCTGCGAATTCCTTGAAAACCAAGCTGAAGTCATTGAGTGAAAGCCTATTCTTGAAGATATCGAGACAACGAGCTATGCTACCTCGTGGCGGGAGGCTACTGAGTTTGTTTATTAGGGTTTCAACATCATAGCTATACTTCCCCTTCTCGACAATTACTGACGGATTTCCAAGAACGAGATCCTTCGGCTTCGCTCTACACTTCACCGCGTCGGAGGACAAGCTCCAGCCATCTGAGAAAAACCTACGGCGAACATGGAAATTGGAAAGTTTAGAGAGAAGTGGAAGCTGGTGAAACTCGAAATACCGTTTCTGAAGCGTCGTTGAAGGTTGAAAAGGATTCGACACAGACAAATACGGCGAGAGCGCCATTAGAGCAAACTGGTTCTCGTTAGCTCCGTGAGTACATGGAAATTAACGAATTGGAATTTGCCAATCGTATTCGTTTTCCTTCAAGATTAAGAACAGTTAAAGGGCAACGAAGAACAGATTTCGATAAATACCAGTGAAAATTCCACCACCGATTTCTCCCGGAGAATTGCAGCAGCTAAGAACAACGGGCGGGAGAAGATGAAGAACTGAAATTCGCTTGGTGAAAGCCACGTGGAGATGTTTTGGATAACAGTGACGTTTCGAGTTGGGAAGACGGGCGGTTTCGATACGGGCACGGGTTAACCGGGTTACCCGGATTATCTAGGGGAAAATGGCGGGATCAATGTAAATGGCTGATTATAAAAAATATATATATTGTTTAAACTTAAATATATTCTTTTAAAAAAATTAGGAAATGTTTGATTTAAATTTTAAGAGTATTTATAATTAATATTGAAAATTATGATTTATTTTGAGCATTTAGAATAAAAGATTGCAGCAAAAATTTTGTTTGGATGTAATTTTTAAAAATATTTTAAAATGGCTTGTTTCGATGTAATTTTTAAGAATATTTAAAATTAGTATTTAGAATAAATATTTATTTTAATATTTAGAATAAATATTTATTTTAATATTTATAAGTAATGATTAGTAATTATTGCACCCAAGAGTTTGTTTGTGCGTAATTTTTAAAAGTATTTATAATGAAAATTTATTTAAAGTATTTTATAAATAATGATTACCGTCAAAAGTTTGTTTAAATGTAGTTTTTAAAATATTTAAAATTACTGTTTACAATAGAGATTTATTTTAAATATTAAAAGTAATGATCAAAAAAAAATTAAGAAGATTTAATAAATATTAATTTAAATACTACTTCAAATACTCATACCAAACATCTCCTTACACTAGTCGATCGGATTGAGTAAATTTAATCATATCAACTAACACTTTTATATCTCTCGTATTTGGTTGAGTAATGTACTACATTCTCAATCAAGGGAAATACCAACAAGATAGTGACCATCGACACGGGAAGGCATGCATGCAATGACCAAAATTATTTAGTTTGTTCACGCAAATAGAAGAATCAAATTTTCAACAGAGTTGGGTCAGTGTGAGGCCAGTTTTGGATGTAGAATAAATAAAATTTGAGTTCAAGATATGTGAATTTCAAATGCATGATGTGAGCCAAATTAATTCAACTAAAGTTTCTAGTTCAAGTGGAATTAAGTTCAAATTTATTTCAATATTGATTTCAATTATTCCTAGTATGCATTAGAAAATTCAAATTATTTCAAAGATTTAAGTTTCACCATATTGAAGATGCATGAGGGGGCATATCTCTCACTTCATGTCGAATAAAGACATCATGTCCATTCAAAGCATATTCGAATAACATTTCCAATTGAGATGAAACTTTTTGTCAAATCCATACTGTGGAGGTAAGCAAATATCCTTGAATTCAAGCCAATAAAATTGACACAATTTCATTTTCCAAGATATAAGCAAGTTCTAAATTTTGCTCAACTCGGTCGACATAATGCATCAGAGGAAAGTGATCTCATAAGTACAACCTAAATTCATGCTCTTTCGGTTAAATTGACGTTCACATAGTCAAATGAGAAAAAAAAAAATCAAGCTCATGTTGCGACTTAAAACTATATTTTTTTCGATATTCATACATGCATACTTGTGCATAAACCTCGAAAAGTGGCATTTGTTGACTGAAAAATTTAGGTCAATCTTCAATTGCCACATCATTATCAAAAAATATTTAATAACAAAATTAAATTAAATTTTGAGACAATATTTCTCAATATTAAATTGGATAAAACATTGGTTTTATTTTGAAGTTTAGTCAAAATTAAATAAGACCAAAGTTCAGTTAGTGAGCTCAACATGAAAGTTCAAATCCCAACGAATAGCCCAAAGTTCATGTAGACAAGTATAGTTGGTCAAACCCAAAGCCCAAGTCCAAAAGTTGATCAAGCTCAAACCCAAGTCCAAAAGCCGATCAAGCTCAAACCCAGATGCATGGAAGCTTTATAAATATAAATAGGGAGACTTTCATTCAATGTCAAGGAAAAAATTTGAAGTTCAGATAGAATTTAACAAGCTGATGACTTTTCCAGCTTTCGACACATGCATCATGTTCTTCGAGTGAACCATACCAAACGACAAAAGGCCGATCCAAATATCAACAAGTCAGTGATAAATCATACAAGAAAATCAACAAGCCAAAGGCCTATTGAACACCAACAAACTCAATATTGGAAATAAGTTGTGAAGCCCTCAAGACAAAATAAACTTAACAAGTTGCAAAACCCTTGAAACAACTTAAACTTCAAGAACAAGCTACAAAGCCCTTGAGAAAATTATACATTCGAGAACATGCAGCGCTCTAAATATTTGTATATGAGAGAGAAATAATTAGATTGCTCACATTCACCCACATATTCCAACCAAAACAAATATATATTTCAAATTTACACGTATCTCACGTTCATATTATTTGCTAAAATTTCATGTGAACAATTCGAATATCGGATGGGCATAATAAATTATGCACAAGTTAATTCAAAATGCTCAAAAAAATTATATTAAAAAATAATAATTTGTTTTAAGGAAAAACATCATGAATTATATCCAATCATAAAACTAAAATTACATGGTTTATGTTTTCTTTTTCTTTACTATAAATTAGGAGAGGAGACCACAATCTCTATGTTAAAACTGTTGTGCGGTGTAGTTTAAGCTATTGATATTTAGCAAAAAAAAAAATAAATAAAAAATATGACGTGTCTACCGTCGGAACCGAAGCAAGCAATCAGCAGCCACCACAGCATGCTCCATCATAGCATCGTGCCAATCCAATGTGATCGACGGTCAACATCTCGTCGCACGAAGATCAACGACATGTCGTTTGAAATAAATTAGGTAACTTCGCATAAATAGGTAATTTCGTTAGACGCCGCGAGCGTCATGGACCATGTCGGCTCAGCGGTCTGACCTTCGCAAAACATTGAGGGTTAGAAACAGAGATTCTCAAACACCGAAAATAGAATATTAAGGAAAAAAACAAAATAAAAATAACGGTTTGTTTTTTTTAATTACCTAAACCCTAAACAAAAAGAAAAAAACTTATTACTACTCTATTCGCTGCACACAATAGATCCGAAATCACAGCCGTCCACCTGTCCATCAGACACAACCACAACATGCATTAAAACGCGTGTCCATATGTCAGGCCCTATACCTCCACCTCAGCATTCCACTGTGTGGGGACCACTCTCATGGCGCGAGCAGACGCGAAATTGAAACACCGGCGTCGTTGTTTGTTTGCAGTTAGCCACTGAAGTGGCAGGTGGTGTAAATACGAGAGGGTACAGGGGGTATAATGGTAAATTAAGGTTCGACTCTAGTCTTTCAGTTCGTAACAGACAGCTGATGCAAAAGCGAGGGGGGGAAACAGAACAAACCTCCTCCCTCAATTCTTTTTTTTCTTTTCTTCCTTTCTTCAAAACGCACCAGCAAATAGCGAAGAAGATTCTGCGTTTATAATGGAAGATTCTGAGGTAATATTTATTCAAATCGCGTTTATTTGTTGTTGGATTGAAATCTAAATTCAATCGAGACTGCCCTTGCCGCTTTAACTAACTTTCTTTATTTGTTTCTCTTTTTCCCCCCTTTTCTTTATTTTTGGGGGAATGTGTGAGATGGGTTGATTTTGATCTTACTGCCTTCGACTGGGTATTTGGCGGTTTTCTTTCGTTTGATTCCGTAATGGGTTTGGTTTGTTTTCAGAAATTGATGGCACTCAAGAAGGCCTACGCCGATATAATCCTCAATACAGCAAAGGAGGCGGCTGCGCGTATTATGGTTTCTGAGAAGAACGCTATTCGATTCCAGCAGGAACTCTCCGCTACTAAAGATGAGGCGTTTCGGATGCTACTTAGGCTTAAGCAAATGTTGGATTCTAAGGTTTGATGTTCATTTTACTTTAATGGGGTTGGTGTTTCTTTTGGGTTTTTTTTTTTGTTTGCTTGCCCATTTTTTGTTTACAATTGTTTTGTGTTCTTCCGATCACGTTTTGATGTAGTTCGGTAGGTGGGTTTCATCTGTACTGAGTTGCTGTTGCTTGTTTTGTGATGAAAATTTTCGATCTTTACATCTTTAATGTTGGATAGCGGATGCTGTTCTGTTCTTTTGTAATGCTCAATAAGTCATTGGTGTTTGCATCATTTGTAGCCATCTTTTAATACAGTCATTCATTCAGTTGTTGCGATTTGCTGGCTGTTCGTTGCATAAATCAACTACTTTGTAGTAAACAATTTAGGCTTTATGCTCATTAGTTAATGATCTTGTTCCCATCATTTTCACCTTTAAGACAGTTGCATAACTAAAATTGTAACTGAGATATCTGATACGTATGGGCCTTAGAGGGATTAGGAATACTATAGGGGCATTTGGGCAATTATTTAGGGGGGTTTTAGATAATATGGTTATTATTTTATAACTAGGAGGGGATGGATAGTGAAATGTTATCTTGGAATTGAATTAAGTCAAAAGGCTCGAGAGAGGTTCCCAAGCGCAAGGGAGGTTCCAAATTCCTATTAAACTCGGGTTATCTTGTATTTTCTATATATTTTTTATATCAATAGAAGTTGGTTCATATCAATATCATACTACTTTTTTAGCGATGCACCATTAAATAGCAAACCAAACTGCTCAGGTTGATTTGTTGTTAGCTCCGCTTATAGCGCAATTGAATGAAGTTTGTAATAGTTCTATCCTTCTCAACATAACCAAAATAAGAAACCTCAGAGTCTTCTTGTGTTTATATAAATTTTTGGAACGACTGTGGAGCTGAAATATGCCATGTTTTCAGGTTAGCGAGGCAGAGATGGTATCTTTAAACCAGAAGAAAAAGATTGAAGAGCTTGAAGCCCAACTTGGGGAAGCTGAGGACATAGTGCGGGAACTTAGAGCTCAGCTGCAGGAAGTTCAAGAGGAATTGGAGCATGTGAGGATAAAAAAAGAAGAGCCTCAAGATACGCAAAACTTGGCCAGTAATGGTGCATCTCTAAGAGACTTGCCGAGCTCACATGAGAGGAATACACCTTGTAACACAAGTTCACTAAATGGGACATGCAATGACAATTGGCCTGAAAATAAGGATGACTTGCATATGGATAATGGAAAAGTTCATAGAGAATTTGCCTCCATGGTGATGAGAAGCAAAGAACCCGAGCTTTTCAGAAATGGCTGCACTCAGAGAGTACGTGCATTTGAAAGGAAATTGTTCAATGGAAAAGCGTGTCTGACTGGACCACCTGAAGATGGCAATAATAAGGTGTTAGGTGAAGAAGAGGGTAAACTTATAAGCAAAACAAACAGTGGCAAGGCTGATAATATATGTAGAGAAAGGAAGAATTCCAAAGAGATCAAGGCATTGCCTAATCTATTAAGCAGGGATACTCAAGTACCAGTTATTAAATCCCTCCGCCGAAAAAGAAAACGAGCTACTAGATACAACAAGAGGAAAACATTTCCCGTTCTTGATATAATTATTAGACAATGCAAGTCCTCTGATCTTCACTGCACAGAAAGTCTTTCGGTGGATAACGGTGAATCAGGAAAATGTCTGTCAAAAGAGGAAATTGATAGTCAGAATAGTCTAATTTTGCTCTCAACCTCCGGACTGACTGAAATAAATGAAATTTCAACACATTCGGGATGTCGTGACGCCGGTGAGGTAGACGGTGCAGTAATAAATGATTGTTCTCATAGGAACGTGACAGACTGTGATGCAGCAGCTATAAGGAAAACTGACTTCACTGGCAAGGAAAGGTTATGTGGGGACAACTTGGAGTCTTCTGCTCATAAAATAGACGTTATTGATCCAGTTAAGGAGTTGTCAGTCAACTTGGATATGAAAAACTCTGATGTAGTTGATGAGATTCCTAGTCAACAATCCAATAATAAAGTTCTCAAGTATACATTCCAAAGAAAGCGAAAGAAGGAATCTTTGAGCAATCCTGATGTTAAATCATCAGTTGATGAAAGCATATCAAAGAAAAGGATGAAGGATAAACAAAGTGTAGCATTAGAATCAGACAAGTTTAACTTGACGACAGAATCCTCTAGGGACAACCGACGGTTAGCACAGGTTGCTCGGCAGGTTAGTTTTATATCTACTTTATCATGCGGGTATATTCTTCTAATGTTTTTCAAAGCATCTGAAATTCGTTACTTGCATACCCTGTGCCTGGGTACTGGATGAGGGCATAATACTTGGTCTCTCTGAAAGAGAGATATTTTGTTGTCTAGTCTAGATTGGCAGTGTATGTTACTATTTTGAGTCCTTGTTTTAAGTTATTATAATCAGTCGCACTATCTCATGTTTGTGAATTATATTTTTCCATACTGGCCATTTCTCAGGATTAAGTTTTGTCAATGCAGATTACTATAGCCTACTATGACATTTAAATTCACTGTGAGAAAATTCATACTTAGTATCTGGGGGAGGTTTTAAGTTTGAGCATTTACAGGTCATGGATGGTAGTAGTATGCAGTATCTTTTTTAGCCAAGAACAAAAATAATGGTTTGAAACGCGTATCATATTATCATATGTTACACGCAATTCCAGGTGTAATATATAGTTTTATCTCTACCATTTGATTATTTTTTTTTTCTGTTGGTTACAGTTTCGGCATTTGGTTGTCGTTTTTGTTGACTTGATACTGAGTTTTTTAAGAGCAGCTGTTTGTCATTGATCATTGAAATAAAGGGGTAATAAGCCCACAATATCAGATTAAAGTTCTCTGATTTGAGAATTAACAAAGATAAGCTATAATCAAATTTGATAATGAATCCTTGATCTTGAACAATGACTTTTGGATGACCTCCCTGCTTCTTAAAACCATAAGCTTTTATTAAATTTACTCTTCAAGGAGCTGACGATCCAAAACATTGAGAAACATCTTATTAGTGATGACTGATGAGGGCAATATTTGGACATGTTTCTTGACCCTGATGCCTTGGGTTTCTTGAATATCCTTAGTTTGGGAGTATAAGCTATATAAAACACATATAAATAGATAGTCTTGTTAAGGATTCGAGAGAATTCTTCGAGCATTTATAAGATAGGTGGGCTATTCCTCTCATTACCAATTAGTAAGTGTGATCATCCATCTCAAAATCAATTGGTAATGAGATAGATGCTCACACTACATAATATGGTATCATAGCCCATTAAATCCAAACAAGTATACGGTCCAATAAAATGAAATTGAGATCCAATTCAAGATTGGTGAAACCCAAGGCGGCGCTATCCTGAGGGACGTGTTAAAAATCTCATATTGGAAAAGTGGAGAGTTCTTCAAACATTTATAAGATAGGTGAGCTACGCCTCTCATGACCAATTAGTTTTGAGATGGATGTTCATAGTCGCACTATCTAATAAGTCCATAAAATCACGCAGAGGATTTCACTTTTAACTTTACTTACTATAAGGATCTCCAATTATATGTATGTGTAAAACAATCATTTTTCCATCGGCCTCCAACTCTTGACTTGTTTATTATCAGAAAAATGTTGACATTCGATTGCTAGGCTACAAGACTAGCTACACCTGCAACCAAGGATTCCCCTAATCTGTTTTTGTCACAGCCTCCATCCTTTTTCATATTAGCTTTAGCTAACATTCTTGTCCATTGCGTTTGGCTTGATTCATGTACAAGGAACATGATAACAAGAATCCTTATGTTGAATGTCTTCGACTATGTTGTGTTACGATCTACCCACTCAAATAGTTGACCAGAAACTGAATCTCAGTGTTATTGAAGACTATTTGATATACATCACAAAAACCTTGATTAAACTTACAGTAGCTATCTTCTTTGGGATCTTTCACCCCTGTACTTGTATTTCATTTCAACATCTTTCATGTAATGAAAAATGAAAAACCACCATTCTTTACTAATGGAATCTTGAAATTGTGTTTCTGCAGCTCATATCTTTGTCTGAGAAGAAGTGGCGGTAATAGAACTCTGGCTGTCCTAAAATTCAAATTGTTGTTTGAGAGATAAAACCAACTGCAAAAAAAACAAACAACAAAACAATAAAACAAGTACTGGTTGCTAAGCAAGTGAGATGCTTTTTTCTCCAAGGGAGTTCAGCTATGAGCAAGTCAGGTACCATATGATCCGTTAACTTATGAATGTTCTATGTAATATTTTTACCCTTCCCATTATTACTATAAATTAAAAACTGGAATCTTGGCATTTTTCTTTCCCTTGGGAAAGCTTAGTTAATTATTATTATATATTCCTAATTTCACATTTTGGTATTTATTTATCTCCGAGTCTACTAGAAATGTTCTGCTGTTATAATATTGCAAGAACTGAAATGGAAAGGAAAAGAGAGATTCTAAATTCTAAAGTCCAAAGTTTAAAGTTGAAACTGGTTGGTTACCTGAAAAAGTGCTGCCGTTGAAGGTTAAGGCCTAAAGTTTGCAGCTTTTTTCTAATTCATTTTGAATAAAATCCTTAAGGTTATTCTCCTGCTGGTCCTTTGTCTTGGTGTTTTGATTTATCCTATATTATGCTTTTTGGTTGGAATATCTGCAGCTTTTCAATCGTGGGGTGAAGTTGAATGTAAGTTTAGATTTTACATTGCATACTTCACATTTCCACGATTGTTTAATCCTCACTATTTAAATTTGAGATATAATTCATCCCCCTAGGAATTAATGTCCTACGAGTTTTCTTGACATCCAAATGTTGTAGGGTCAGGCGGTATGTCCTGTGACATTAGTCGAGGTGCGCAGAAGCTGGTCTGGACAGTCACGGATATCAAAAAAAAAAAAAAAAAAATTGAGATATGCTTTTAGGTGATTGAGATGTTTCGTAGGCCATGAGTTGAAACATAAGGTATAAGTTTCTTTACTCCATAAAATTCTATATTAGTTTTTTAAACTTTGAAGTTTTTTTGTTTATTTAATTTCAAGTGTTTATTTTTCTTTTGAACTTATAAATTTCCATCTTCAAACCACTAAGATCGTGTTTAGTTATTGGAATTGTAGAGTGATTATTTTGAGTAATTATACGTGAGGAGTTTTTTTGAGTGATTAGAAATTTAAGTTTTAGTACTAGTTCGTTTGGATGTAGTTATTTGTGGGAGTTGTAGTTAATTGTTCATTTAGATGATAGTTTTTGTTGAGTGACTACAAATAATAGCTCGAATGTGGTTAGAAATGAATTGTTTTTTTGAGTAGTTAGAAATGAGTGATTACAATCGGTCATTGGATGTAGTTTGAAGAGGAGTGATAAAAGTTCATTTTTAATAATTTGTTAATATCGTGAAACAAACCAATCTTCCTAAGTTTGTTTGTTCCGATTTTTTAACTTTTAAAATGTTTACGGAAGTCTCTAAACCCAATATAGCAGAAATCAAACACAAGTACTTTTATGGGTGATTGGATTTAGAGGAGAGGAAATGGAAGAGAGAAAGTCCATGTTTGTTTTTAATACATCACAACATCTCTCTAACGTCTTCTCAACCTCTCTTAAACTTATTTCCAACATTCCATCAAACCTCAAATCAAAATTTATATCAAATTTAATTTAAAATAAATATCTCTCCTAAAACACGAATCTCAATCAAATTTTATATTAAATTAAATTTAAAATAAATATTTTCTCTCATAAAACACAAATCTCAACAAAAGTTTTGTCACCTCTTCTCTCTAAAACACTAATCTTCAAACAAATACTTCATATTTCTAACTTATTCAATTTTCTCTTCTTCCTCCATTTCCTCTCATCTCATGAACCTCAAAACTCAATCGCCCCATCAAAGTACTTGGGATTGGTTTCTGGTATATTGTTTTTCCTTCCAATATACTCTCTAATCTATGATTTAAAATCACTTAAAAGTTATTATGGCTTAGTAACTTCAATTTTTAATTATGTCATTAGCATATTGCATGTGTAGTTGGCATACATGGTTGAAGTTATAATCATTTATTTTGTTTATCTTTTTTAATTTATAGATTAAAAAGTATTTTAAAATTTCGTAGACCAATAAAACTAACATCTTGTAAATTTAGTGATGAAAATGGAATCATTTTTTTTTTTAGAATTTAGTTTTTTTCTTTTTGATAATCATGATTCTTCAAGTGAGCATGTGCGCATCTCGACTATTGTCCCGGGAGCTGATTCTACAACATTTATATGTCAATGAAATTTGTCAGGATTTAGGGGTTAATGCAATTACATAATATAATCGAGATTAACAATGAATGAGGGTCAATTAAGGTCATGTTTGATAACTATTTGTTTTTTCATTTTTGGTTGTTGAAATTTAAGCTTATATTTATCTAAATTCTCTACATATGTTTCATCTTCTCTTTAAATATATGGAATCTTAACCAAATTTCATAAACCAAAATAAGTATTTGGAAACTATTTGTTTTAACTTTCAAATTTGTGCTTTGTTTTTAAAAGAATAAGTAAGACGTTTATATCAAAATCATGAAATTATATGCTGAAGTAATAGTTATAGGCTTAAATTTTAAAAACAAAAAATAAAAAACAAAATAGTTAAAACAAAAAATAAAAAACAAAATAGTTACGAAATAGACCTAAACAATTTTATTGAGAAGCTCTAAAATTTCCTCCAAAATGACGCAAGCCAAACGAAGGGTTTAGGTTGAATGGCATGCACCAACCCAGAGGCAATCAAATTCTTAGCATATAGGGGTTTTTTTGATCGACATGATTTAATTTTCTTCATAGTGTTTTGGTCCTGAACAAGTCACTTATTAATTACTTATGGCTTTGTTGTTTAAAGGGACAATTTTTTTCTTTCATTTGTTTTTTAGTGCAAGTTGGAGATTGTGACAACAAATCGAGTGGATGTCAATACATCACTGAGTCATGCTCGCTTTAGCCAAAGAGACATTTCAAGATGGTTTTTGTGATGATTTTTTTTTTTTTTATTTAAATGAACCGAATTTTGTTTAGTATAAATTGAGAGAGGTGAACCACAAACTTTTGTTCTCAAATAAATTGATTAATTCGAAACAATGAAATCAACCAACCCTTCCAGTAATTGGAAATAATTTGGGAATTTATTATTAATATTTATTGGGATAGTGAGCTATTTGAAAACTGGTATATCACAATCCATGTACAGTAGCTGGAGATTTATCCATTTGTCAACTTATAATTGACCGAAAGGAGAGTAAAAGGCCGTACCGTAATAGCCAATTAGCTTCGAGTATAATGTTATATAAAATGAAAAAAAAAATATTCATAAATATAAAAAAAAAAATAT
>JBBMEG010000005.1:8740734-8756614 GCA_037832605.1 Cyclanthera cordifolia | reverse complement strand
TTTTTTGGAGGGGGGTGCTCCCCCCCTTGGTGGCCTCCGGTGTGGAGGAAGATTGTATTCGGGGTTTTTTTGTTGATTATTGATATGAAGTATTTTTTTCTCAAAAAAAAAAAAAATATATATTTCTTTTCCATATTCTTTTTTTTTTCTTCTTCTTTTTTTCCATTCATCCTCTCTTATCATGTGAAATTATATAGACAAAATAATAATAAGGTCAAATCCCTCATTTCTTTGTACACAAATATAATAACATTTTATCTTAAAGTTTAAAAAACAAAAATATATTTATTTGATTTTGATTATTAAAGAAGAATCAATATAATAGTGGACCAAAAATATAAATACTAAATATTTCTTCCTTCTTTTTTTTTTTTTGATATTTAGATATGAAACAAGAAGTAAAAACATTATAAATATTATGTCTTTTGTGAAAAATGTTATTTTTGGTAACGAAAATAAAAATAATTTAAAACAAATGGTAATGAGACAAAAAAAATTGAAAAATAAATCAAAATTTTAATTGAAATAAAAATAAAAAATCGGTCCAAAACGAAACGGAAGCAAAATTAGTCTAACGATTGAACTATGCTTTTTCGTTGATATTGTTCTTTTAAGTACAAATTGGGAGAAGGAGATCGCAAATCTTACATAGAAGACACAACGATCGAACTAGAGACATGAGTATTATTTAGATTATCATCAAACAATGAAACTCACACTCTACTTACTCTTACATTTCGTTGTCATCAATTTTAATCTCTACATTTTGCAAAGTAAAACCAAAATTCAATGTTAATAACTTTGTATGCACTGACATAAATATAACTACATTATACGCATTTCAAAATTCTAATGTTTCGAATAAATTATTTAGATATTCTGTATTAAGGAGTTGGATAATTTTAATTCATTGAACATAAAAGATAAGAGTTTATAAATAGATTTGAAAACATTATATATCCAAAACAATTATATTTCAAACTCGTATCCAAAAATTATTAGATATATATTCGTCCTAACAATTGAACTAAAACATATGCATCAAATAGAAGTATCAAGCAAGTTACAACCTAACCATGATCTTATGAGAATTAAATATATACATCCAATGAAAAAAAAAAAAAAAAAAAAATTGACATGTTTAAACCAAAATCCTGTCTTAAGAGAAAGAAAGGAAAAAAAAAAAAAAAAAAAAAAAAAAAAAAAAAAAAAAATCTCAAGAAAATGTGTACGTGTGAGCAAAGCGAGAGAGACGAACATCCATTCAAAGAATACTTTTGTTATGTAAAATGTCAAAGGATCTTTTCTACTTTATTCCATTTCACATCTCAAAAAAAATATATTATATATATAAATAAAATAACAAATGCAAACAAAAGGCCAACCCTTTTAATTCACAATTGTGACCTTTTCCATTAATAAAAATCTCAAATGTTCCTTTAGATAAGTGGTTGTGGAGTGAGAATATTTATAAATTTATGTGGATGAGACTCATTCTTGTAAATTTGAAGACACAAACAAGAGCTAATAGATCATAAAATTAAATAAAAGATCTAATGTATGTTATTAATAATCATTTACAAATTAAATATGATGGCCTTTATATTTTGTTGATCTTGTGAGTTACATACATTGTACTTCATTCCTCAACAATGATCTCACAATAGAAACTAGCTACAATGTACTTGATTAGATCTATAATAAAATAAAGAAGTTATTGGAAAACAGAAATATTAAGAATAAAATTGAAGTGAACAAATAGTGTTTTTTTTTTAAAAAGCACAACCCAAATTCATTAACTATTGCCAACATTACCGCCTAAATTTTCAAATGGACCATAAACTAAACCAACTCTGCCACACATGAAGATAAAGCCAAATACAAGATTAGTCATATATTGAAAGTGAGTTTTTAGATCCACGGTGGTCTTACCTGATGTGGAGTAACGATCATCCACTTGAAAAGACTAACTCCCTAGCTTGATTCATTAACAAGAGTATTTATTTATTTATTTATTAGACTTTGAGTAGAAATTTAACATTGATATCGATGATTGAAGAAAGACTACGAGACCCTCACAGATAAAAAAGAAAACAAGGGATAGGTTAACACCGGATAGAATATAAGGTTTCTCCTTTCACAAAAATAACTTATTTCGAGTAACAAACCTTCTCTAATAGACAAATAAAAAATTTTAAAAAAAAACAGTATCTTTTCCTTAAAAAGATAAACAAACAAATAGCAAGTTCTTAAGACAAATTTGCTATCATAGTTTAAAAAATATTAGAATTGCCCTCACAAATAGAGGTTTATATATTGTTTTTTTTTTAAACAACTCATAAGTAGAGGTGTCGTCCAAATCTCATAAATATTTCGATGTTGTCCAACAGTTAGAATATTTAACTTTCACTTAAAAAAACCTAGGTTCGATAGTTGAAAACGAAAATATTTTTTTACATTAATAAAAGAAAATCCTCATGAGTACATATATATATATATATACACACACACACACATATATATATACACACAGATACATTATGACATGATTACTCTATATTTATCGACGGTCAGAGAATTTCTAAACAAATTTGCTTCCAAAAAGCTACAATTGCCCCCCTAAAAAATAGATTTTTAAACAAGTTCTAATATATATAGGTATTTTTAAATTATAGTATGCATTCCATTGTCGTCCAGCGGTTAGGATATCTGGCTTTCACCCAGGAGACCCGGGTTCGATTCCCGGCAATGGAATATTTTTGCACTTATTATGCGTGTCCAGTGATTAGGATCTAGCGAAATTATATTTTTTAACATTAACAAAAAAAGTATCCTCATGAATACTCTTACATTTCTAGACAGTGGAGAATTTTAAAACAAATCTGCCATATATCAAATAAGGACAATATATACAGTAGTTTTGGTTCTGATTTCATCTTTGAATTGTATATGTCAATATATAAATTCATGACCAAACTTTGAAAACAAACTGATATAAAATGTAGAAGAGTCAGCAAATGGGTGAATGCACTTTGCTAATCCTCACTTTCTATGCATGACAGTGGAATTCCAAATCTAAGTAAAATTAAATCTCCTTGATTAGTTCTGGGAGATTTAAACCGGTAGTCTAACATTTACCAATAAACACCTTTTCCAGTAAAGAGTATTAATTCTACAGCTACAAAAAAAAAGGGTAAAGGAATACTAACCTCTTCCTTGGGCATGCATCTTCTTCCTTGGGTGCGGCACCAGTAAGAATCCTCAAAAGCAATGTTGCAAGAAAACTCTGCCATCACCTGAATGCTGTGATGCAATCATTTTTAGGGAAATTAGATATTCCTTTCCTTAAAAAGATAAAGAACAAACAAATAGCAAGTTCTTAAAACAAATTTGCTATCATAGTTCAAAAGATATTAGAATTGCCCTCACAAATAGAGGTATTACATTGTTTTTTTTTTTAACAACTCATAAGTAGAGGTGTCCTCCAAATCTCATAAATATTTCGTTTTGTCCAACAGTTAGAATATTTAACTTTCACGTAAAAAACCTAGGTTAGATCGCTGAAAACAAAAATATTTTTTACATTAACAAAATAAATATCCCCATGAGTACATATATATATATATATATATATATATATATCTACATAATGACATGATTACTCTATATTTATCGATAGTCAGAGAATTTCTAAAAAAAATTGCTTCCAGAAAGTTACGATTGCCCTAATAAATAGATTTTTAAACAAGTCCTAATAAATAGAGGTATTTTTAAATTATAGTATGCATTCCATTGTCGTCCAGCGGTTAGGATATCTGGCTTTCACCCAGGAGACCCGGGTTCGATTCCCGGCAATGGAATATTTTTACACTTATTATGCGTGTCTAGTGATTAGGATGTAGCAAAATTATAATTTTTAACATTAACAAAAAAAAGTATCCTCATGAATACTCTTAACATTTTTAGACAGTGGAGAATTTTAAAACAAATCTGCCACATATCAAATAATGACAATATATACAATAGTTTTGGTTCTGATTTGTTCTTTGAATTTATATAAGTCAATATATAAATTCATGACCAAACTTTGAAAACAAACTGATATAAAATGTAAAAGAGTCAGCAAATGGGTGAATGCACTTTGCTAATCCTCATACTCTCTATGCATGATAGTGGAATTCCAAATCTAAGTAAAATTAAATCTCCTTGATTAGTTCAGGGAGATTTAAACCGGTAGTCTAACATTTACCAATAAACACCTTTTCCAGTAAAGAGTATTAATTCTACAGCTACAAAAAAAAAGGGTAAAGGAATACTAACCTCTTCCTTGGGCATGCATCTTCTTCCTTGGGTGCGGCACCAGTAAGAATCCTCAAAAGCAATGTTGCAAGAAAACTCTGCCATCACCTGAATGCTGTGATGCTGTCATTTTTAGGGAACTTAGAGCTTACGCTCCTCTAAATCTAGGACACCATTAGCCCGTCCTTAAACTGCGGCACCGGAATACATCGAAAGAATGGAGACAAGGAAGTTTTTTACCAATTAATTCACAAGCGCGTCTTGAATTTGTGACCTTGCGGGGAACACACCTTCAAAACTCAAGCCTTCGACCATTGCAATTTGCACCAAACTAAAGAACGTTTTCTGACCAGCACTTTTTAGCTTGACAAAATTAGTCGAGTCCAAGGACTTGATGAATTCTCGATATCCTGTTCGTAATCATCTCATTTAGTAACTTGTATGCATCATCCCACCTACAAAGAACGGACTCTTAAAAGATGTAAGAGAGATCATATAAATAGTGTTTATGAAGTCAATCAACCAGAAGATCGGTTCAAAAAAAAATCAAATTTGACAATAAACATTGCTTTCATAGACAAACATTATACCCATAGTAATTATTACCTGCCATTCTTGGCATAAGCTTTAATTTCAAGAAACTGCTCCTTGCTCTCTCATCAACAAGACCTGCAAAGCAATAAACACCTAAAACTACTGCACATCTCATCTTTTCCATAACAACATAGCACTTTATCCCTGCACCAAATAACAGTTAGCTTAACTTAACATGTCTACCAAACACAAATAAACTTAACTTAATTTAACTTAACCACTCTTAACTTAATCTTAATCCTTATACCAAACACGCCCTATAACTTCTTCAAACTACCACCTTGCCTGCAACCTTCAATAATACCATTTAAAGGACTTCACATTCCTAGAAACACCAAATTCCATCATTCTCGATAAGAATGCCTCGATTTTCTTGTAGAGTCCACCTCTAGCAAATGTGTGAATTAACGAATCGTAGGTATCTACAGTTGACATACTTCTTCCCACTCACTCCATGCATCGTGTTAAAGGCAACAATAGCTTCATCATACAATGTGCAGCCTGCCCAGCATCAATCAGACCACTATATACCTAATAATTTGGAACTATTCCTTTATCAATCATGTGAAAAAAAAAAATTCTTAAGCTTACACCATGTTTCAAATGTTTGAACATTATAACTGTAAGTTGTTATATATGTCTGGGACTATCCCTCCCTCTATCATAGTCTTGAACACCATTTCGGCCGCGTCGCCTAAATCCCGAGCAGCACAAGCACTAAGCAAAGTATTATATGTGACCAAAATCAGGTTGAACCCCTTCATGCCTCATCTCGGCAAATAATCCCAACAACCCCTCCCAACCTAAATCATCTCTAGCACAAGCATTGATCACAGTATTGTAAGTCAATATATTACGCGACACTCTATCTCTCTTCATCATTTCAAGAAGTTCAAGGGAGGTTTCTTACTGACCATTGCGCCCGAGGCATTTATCAAAGCGGTGTAAGAAAACCAGCTACGTATCACGCCCTGGCTCGCCATTTCATCGAATACCTCGCTACATTTCTCGAACAATCGTTCGCAGCCGAGCAAGCTAATCGAGACAACGAGCTATGCTGTCTCGTGGCGGGAGGCTACTAAGGTTGTTGATTAGGGTTTCAACATCATTATTGTACTTTCATTTCTCAAGTTTTACCGAAAGATTTCCAAGAACAAGGTCCTTCAGCTTCGCTCTGCAGGATAAACTCCAGTCATCTGAGAAAAATCTACAGCGAACGCTGAAATTGAAAAGTTCGTAAATAAATGTAAGATGATTAAACTATAAATACCGTTGATGTTCGAAGAGGATTCGATAGGAAAAAGGAAAAAAAATACGGTGAGCGCCATTAGAGGAAACTAGTTCTCATTAGCTCCGTGAGAATGTAGTGAATTATCGAATTGGAATTTCCCAATCGTAATCGTTTTTCTTCAAAATTAAGAACAGTTAACGAACAATGAATAACAAAAAAATAAACAAAGGAAATTTCAAAACCGAATTCTCCGGTTCGATTATTGATTTCGCTGAGAAGACTTGCAGCAGTGAAGAAAAACGGGCGCGAACAGATGAGAGTTGAAATTGGCTTCGTGAAAGCCACGTGGAGGATAACAATGACGTTTCGAGTCAAGAAGACGGGCCGGTTACATTACGGTGCGGGTTAACCGGGTTACCGCATCAGAACCGGGATCTTTTGGAAGTGGCGGGATCAATAAAAAAAATTTAACAAAATTTAAAAAGTCTTCATTCCATGTCATATGTTTTTTTTTAAGGTTTTTTTTTTTTTTTTAGATTTAAATAAATAACATAAATTAGTTTCATCACTTCTTAAATAATTTTTTTAATTATTAAATTAATTAATTACCCGTTTTTTTTTCCTAGATACTTATATTGTCCTATATTTGAAATGCGATTGTTTTAATCAAAATTAGTATTTATAGTATTGAAAATTATTTGAGTTGTTTTGATCTCTTGTTCATACTCTCACTTGATTGAGGAATGGTATGTAAATTAAAAAGAGAGATATTTATTAATTATTAAGCATCATGTTATTAGTTTTAATCAAAATTCAATATTTATAGTGTTGGAAATTATTTGGGTTGTTTTGATCTCTTGTTCATACTCTCACTTAGGTTCAAGAATATGATTTGTATGACTTTTTATTTCTATAAATTAATGATTATGATTACAATTAGGAAGATTATTTTAGCAGAGAATGGGGATATTTTGAAAACAAGATGTCAATGAGGTTATCTATTTATCTCATTTTTTTAATATGTCAGGTAATGTTTTATAATAATAATAAAACTAACTTTTTGATCGATTATGTTTTTTTGTCTCGTTAATTATTTATCTGATACTTTCATTATTAAACACATATAATTAACTTTTATATTTTTTGTTCATCAATAATTACGAACGCATAAATTATTTTTTAGTTTTTATACAAATTTTGAAACTAAATTATAATTATTTAAATCATATATTAAATTGTTGATTTTTTTCAAATCATAAAGATCAACATCTATCATACAACTAAATTTTAATTTTGTTCGATCAACCAAATTTATAATTAACCCAAAAAATAACGAAAGAAAGTAAACGACGACCACCTAATCTAAAGATTTAAACATTATTTATGTTATTTTAATAAATTGATTGTTTATTTTTATGGACCCATTCAATTATTTAACTCAATCACTCTAGAAGGCAATCCAACAAAAATAAGAAAAAGGAAAATAAATAATATAATTATGTATGATTAAAAGAAATATTAAAATCATTCTAAGGGTTTGTTTTGACCTTTTATTACTATTACTATAATATTATCTTTTTAACTATTTAAAATAACTATTAATTTATAATCACTTAAAATAGTTACTCCTATCGATACAAATGATTTTGAATAAGACAATTTGTTTTCATCCATTCAACAAATGCTTTCAGATTCTCAACGTGTTTTTATGGAAAGACAACTTTATTATTTTTAATTTGAATACTATATTGTTCATCTTTCTTGATCAATTTTGAAAATACATGATTCCAGTGCATGATAATTTTAAGAAGTCGTGATTATAATACAATGACAATTTCGATAAAAGTAAATATTTGATTTTTATTAATTTTTCACAAATACATATATATAACCGATTTTTAAACAAATTTATAACAAATCAACCTCTGTTTAGTGTAAATGAAATGAGAATGATTGTGGGAAAATGAGAAATATAATAATTACAGGAAGAATTATTAATTATATTTGTAGTCAATATAATGATTATGAGGAGAACAATTAATTTTGTTGGCTAGAAAGAGAATGATAATGAGAATAACAAAATAACAGATATGATATAAATAAAAAATAGTTAGTGATCGAATAAAAAGTTGTTATATAAATAATATAAAGTATAAGAAGAATAAAAAGATAATTTTGGAAAAATGTGATTATGGAGATAATGATTATAGGTGGTCCAAACACGAAGTCGTGATTTCATTCTCTCATTTATTAACGGTGGCCCAAACACTCTCTTGATCAAGTTGATTATGGTGGACAGAATCTTAAAAGTACATATCTTGTTTTAGGTATGCAAAATATAAATGTTACTCAATTTCATCTAAAAACAAAATTTATATCAAATTTTATCTAAAATACAATATTCTCTCATAAATATAAATAACTTAAAAAAAAATCAATTTTTTTTTATCTAAAACATCAATTTCCAAACAAATACTTCCGATGTTTGGGTTACTCAATATATACGTTTTACCCATGATCAAATAACCCCCAATGGATATTTTAGCCATTATTTTATTGTAAACAGATAAAAAATAAACGGCGTTAAAAGTTCAAGAATATATGACGCTTTGCAACCAAACCAACCAATCACCGCCCAAGCATGCTCCATCGCTACGTTATGCAGTTCAGTGGATCAACGGTCAACGTCACGTCACACGATGATCAACTACATGTCGTTTTCAAATGCCACGCAAATAAGGTATTTTCGTTAGACGCCGCAAGCCCCATGGGTCATGTCGGCGGTTTACTTTCGTCAAAATTATTTGAGATTGGAACAGAGATTCCCAAACCTCTAAAAAATTATTTGCTTTTTATTATCTTAAAAATAATAATAAAATAAAATTTACTATTGTATTCGCTATACTCAATACACCCGAAATCAAAACCGTCCAGCTGCTCCTCGCACGCGATGCGATCAACTACATCGAAACGCGTGTCCATCTGACAGCTCCAATACATACACGTCTTCCTTCCACCGTGTGAGACCACTTTCATGGCCCGAGCAAATGTCCGAAGAGGAAAAATAAAAAAAAGGGAAAACTACTTTAATTATTATCATTACTATTGAGTTTTTTTTTTGTATTTTTTGTATTTTTATCTAATATTTTAGTCATTAATTTGTAATCTAACAATAATTATTGAGAAATAAATAATATAATCGAATGGTGTTTATTACCGGAGGGAGAGGGTATTTCAAATTAATTTCTACCAAATACTCTTAAAAAATTATATTCAAACCAGATTTTGACTTCAATAATTACTTTTAAATATTAAAAATAATTTTTTATTCCAAACATTAATTTTAAATAATCTTAAAAGTTACGTTCAAATAAACTTTTTATTTTTATCATTATTTCTAAATAATCAAAATAAATTTTTATTCTAAACTATTAATTTTAAATACTCTTAAAAACTATATCAAATCAGTTTTTTACTGCATTTATTACTATTCTTATAAACATTCAAAATAAGTCATCATTCTGATATTAAATACTCTAAAAATTACGTCAAAATATATTTATAATTACAATCGTTACTTCTAAATATTTAAAATAAATCTCATTTTAACTACTCTTAAATATTTTTCAAAAAATCTCCTTAATTTTGTTGAGAATAGATAATCACACTTTGTTTAAGATAATCGTGCTTGTCCTTATGTCAGTCATCAAAAAATATCAAAGTAACGGATACTACAAATCTCCTTAGTTAGTTGGATTATCTATTGAACATCACTTCTTTTTATTTTATTTTATTTTCTTTTTGTTGTGCAATGATAGTATGTTTTGAATTTACTTCTATACTTATTTTATTTTATAAGTTATTTTAATTTTACCATTGTCTTTAAATTTATATGAGTCTATTTGTCATTTTAATCAATATTCGTTCTTTCAAATTTTGAAATTAAAATTTATTTAAATGAAAAAGTACAGATGTGATTTGAAACTTATAAACTAAATATAAATTATATATGAATTGAGTAAAGGAATCCAAGTGCAAATTAAAAAAAAAAAAAATTATATATATATATAATAGTACATTTTTCACCCACTTTATTTATTTATTTTCCTTCTTTTAATATTTTAAATATTTAATTTTAGTTAAAAAGTTTTAAAAATATATAAATTTGGTTTTTATAATATTTTTAAATAAAATTTTAATTAAAACCACATCAGTAAAATGATATCACAAACAAAGTTAAGATAGATTATTCATGTACGAAAATTTTTTTGAAAATATTCACACAAAAATGAATAAAGTGACCAAAATGTCGTTGATAGAAATAAATCAAATGATCATATGATTAAAACAATAAAAACAATTCAACATAATTAGCTCGGCTGATTACATTTTTTATTGCAATTAGTTAAATGTAAGCTAATATCAATTGGTTAAAGGTTGCTATGAACTTGTTAGTATACTCATACAAACTTTACCTATAGGGATGGACAATACTTTTGTCTAAATTTGTAATAAGACATCAGAACTCGTTAAGATCAAATTTGAAATTGATAAAACTAATTTAATAATTATTTCTCTTAAACTGTCCTAAATTCGGCATAGTAAAAATTGTTTATCGACAGCATAAGAGTTTGATTGATAACGATTTAATAAAAAAAGAAATTAAGAAAAAAAAAATCTAGCAATATATTTTTTTTTTGAAGTATATGATTAAAATTAGAAATCAACTATAATAAACTAACAAATAATGTGATGCATTGTTACTTTGATGACATCTCTACACGTTCCAATTTCCCTAGAATAAAATGTAGACCTAATGTTATAAATAAATAAATAAATAAATAATATATATTTTATAAAATCCATACCAAAGTACTAAAATTAAGGTTAAAGAAAAAGAGTTAAAATAAAAACACTGGAGTTGTTGCGGTTAGCCATAGGAGTGGCAGGTGACGTAATTAGGAAAGGGTAGCGAGAGCATTATGGTAATTAGGGTTGGACTATAGTCTTTCAGTTCGTAACAGACAGCTGATGAAAACAGAACAAACCTTCCTTCCCCCTTTCTTTCTCTTTTCTTCATTCTTCACAACTTGGTCCAAATAAAACAACCAACAATAGAAGAAGAAGAAGAAGACTCGGCGCCTCACTCATAATGGAAGATTCCGAGGTTTTTTTTTTTTTTTTTTTTGAAATCGCCTCTTTGTTATTCGACTTCAGTTCTTTTGAGATTGCCCTCGCCGCTTCAACAAACTTCCCTTTGTTGATTTTGTCTGTGATTTGTGGCTTTTGGGGGAAATGTGTTGAATGGAGTGATTTTGTTCTTAACGAACTTTGTTTTACTGCCTTTAACTGTGTATTTAGTGGTGTGTTTCGTTTGATTTCATAATGGGGTTTGTTTGTTTTTAGAAATTGATGGCCCTCAAGAAAGCCTACGCCGATATAATCCTCAATACAGCGAAGGAGGCGGCGGCGCGTATTATGGTTTCTGAGAGGAACGCTATTCGTTTCCAGCAGGAGCTTTCAGCGACTAAAGATGAGGCGTTTCGGATACTTCTTAGGCTTAAGCGAATGATGGATTCTAAGGTTTGATGCTTTTGAATACATGGGGTTGATTTTTTGTTTTTGTTTCTTGCTTGCCCACTTCTTGTTTAGTATTTTTTTTGTGTTCTTCCGATTGTGTTCTGAATCTCTGATGCTGTTGGCTTGGTGGGTTTTGTCTACTGGGTTGCTGTTAATGGTTTTGGATGAAAATTGTTGGTTTTTTCGCTAGTTGTGATCTCTATTCTTGTTCATAATGCTGAAAATGTCCTTTGTATTTCATCATTTGTAGCCATTTTTTCAACTTCCATTCGATCAGTTGTTGCTATTTGCTGACTATTCGTTGCTTAAATATAATTTTTGCGTAGTTAACAGTTTTAGTTGGCAGTTACAAAACATTGCCAAACTATTTAAAATCAAGTGCGCTAAAGAGTGAGATATGATGTTTTAGGTATATGTTAAATCCTCTTTGATTGGTCAATTGCACAATTGAATGGAAAGCCAAGCTACTCTGATTGATCAGTTCTTAGTTCAGTTTAATAGTGCTTGAATGAAGTTCTTAAGAGTTGTATCTTTCTCTCTGAACATAACCGAAAAAAACTTATGTTCCATCTTTTTCTTAACTATTTTTAGTTTACTGAAATATGTCATGCTTTCAGGTCAACGAGGCTGAGATGGTGTCTTTAAATCAAAAGAAAAAGATTGAAGAGCTTGAAGCGCAGCTTGAGGAAGCTGAGGACATAGTGAGGGAACTAAGAGCTCAGTTGCAGGAAGTTCAAGATGACTTGGAACATGTGAGGAACAATAGAGTAGAGCCCCAAGATAAGCAAAACTTGGCCAATAATGTTGCATCTCGAGAGGACATGCCAAACTCACACGAGAGGATTGCAAATGGGACATGCCTTGCTAGTTGGCCTGAAAGCATGAATGACTTGCAGAAGGATAATGGTCAAGGTCACAGCGAGTTTTCTACCATGGTGATGAGAAGCAAAAAACCTGAGCTTTACAGAAATGGCTGCACTCAGAGAGTACGTGCATTTGAAAGAAAATTGTTTGATGAAAAAGTGTGTCTGACTGGACAAGTTGAAGATGACAAGAATAAGATGTTCAATATGGGTGAAGAAGAGGGTAAACCTAGGTGTAAAACAAACATTACCAAGTCTAATATTATCTGTGGAGGAAGGAAGAATTCTAATGAGATCAAAGCATTGCCTAAGCTATTAAGCAGGGATAATCAAGTACCAATTACTAAATCTATTCGCCGAAAAAGAAAACGAGCTACTAGATACAACAAGAGGAAAGCTTTAAATGTTCTTGATGACAGTATTAAAGAATGCAAGTCGCCTGATCTTCACTGCTCAGAAAGTCTTTCGGTGGGTAATGACGATTCTGGGAAATGTTTGTCGAAAGATGAAATTGATAGTCAGAATGGTCTCATTTTGCTCTCAACACCAGTAAATGAATTGTCAACACCTTCAGGATGTCCTGACGCCAGTGAGGGAGATGGAGCCGTAATAGATGATTGTCCTCTTAGGAACAAGACAGACTATGATACAGCAGTTGTCGGTAAGTCTGACTTCACTGTCCAGGAAAGTCTATCTGGGGAGAACTTGGAAGCTTCTGCTTGTAAAATGGATGTCGATCCAGTTAAGGAGTTGTCAATTAACTTGGATTTGAAAAAATCTGATGTACTTGATGAGATTCCTAATCAACAGTCAAATAATAAAGTTTTAAAGTATACATTCCAAAGAAAGCGTAAAAAGGAATCTTTGAGCAGTCCGGATGGTAAATCAACAGTTGATGAAAGCATATCAAAGAAAAGGATGAAGGATAAACAAAGTGTATCAACGGAATCAGACAAGTTTAGCTTAATTTCAGAATCATCTCGGGACAACCGTCGGTTAGCACAGGTTGCTCGGCAGGTTAGTTTTATATCTGCTTTAAAAAAAAAAAACTTAAACGTGCTGGTATACCCTTCTGATTTACTTCTAAGCATCTGGAGTTAGTTGCATACTCTGTTGTACTGAGTGAGTGCATAATACTTGGTCTCTCTGAAAGAAAGTGGTTTTCTGTATGGTGTAGACTGACAATAATATCTATTTTAATTCTATGTTTGGAGTTATTATTGTTTTTGAACTTCATTTTGCTATACTGCTTGCCTCTCTGGCCATTTATCAGGATTAAGTTTTACAATGCATCTGTTCTTACAAATAACTGATGTTCTACTATGATATTATAAATTACTGCGAGAGAATTCCCATTTAGTATCTGGAGAAGATTTTAATTTTGACTGTTCGTGTATTTACAGGCATAGACATAGCTGATTGTATCATACAGTATCTCATTTAGCCAAGTAGAAAAATTATAGTTACAAACGCATATCATGTGCTACATGCAATTTCATGTTTATAGCTTGTTGTTTCATAATTTTATCCCTACCATTTAAATGATTTCTTCATTGATCACGATTTCAGCATATGGTTGTTTTTGTCGATTTGATAATGAAACCTTGATATGCAACGAAGACTTTTGGATGTGCTGCTCCCTGCTTTTGAAAACCAAAACTCTCATTGAATTTACACCTCGACGAGCTGAGAACCTAAAACATTGAGAAACCTCTCATAAGTGATGAGGGCAATATTTGAACACTTACTTGACTTTGATGCCTTGTGTTTCCTGAAAATTTGAATTCCCTTTGGTT
Source organism: Cyclanthera cordifolia (assembly GCA_037832605.1). Taxonomy (NCBI): domain Eukaryota; kingdom Viridiplantae; phylum Streptophyta; class Magnoliopsida; order Cucurbitales; family Cucurbitaceae; genus Cyclanthera; species Cyclanthera cordifolia. The sequence goes on along the minus strand of JBBMEG010000005.1, from coordinate 8,742,251 downwards.
TGCCATCATAAGCTATAATAACACGTGAATCGATAGTATTCCCTTAGATTGCCTATAAGATTTCAGTTAACTTCACTTAATATTCCCTTGAATCGCGTATGAATTTCAGTTTAACTTCACTTGCAATGAGGAACTTTAATTTTATGTGTTACAACCATCTTGCCAATGCATGTATAGTGTAACCATAATTGACATGTATCTTGATCAAGAGGTTATAGGTTCGAATTTTCCCATCTCCTGGGCCATTTTAGGCCATAATCTCCAACTCTAACATGTTTATCAGAAAAAAGCTACCATCAGACTTGCAGCACCTGCATCTGCAACCAAGGAGACGGCTTTCCCCTAACCTGTCATTGTTGCAGTTTTCTCCATCCTTTTTTTTATATTTTAACTAACATAATGGTCCATTTTTTTGGCTTATTTTTCATGTACAAGGAAAATGATAACAATATTATTTATATCCACCTCCCTCTCCACCAACAAAATAAATAAATAAGATTTAAGTATTAAATTGAAGCACATTTACTTAGATAGATTACCAAAAATGGGAAGTCACTATAATAGTAAACTATGTGATATAATCCAAAGGTAGAATACGTCACAAAAACCTTGATAAAACTTCTTATGATTATGTTCTTTGGGATCTTTGCATCCTTTTCTTATTAACTAATGTAATCCTGAAATTCCGTTTCTGCAGCTAATATCTTTATCTGAGAAGAAGTGGCGGTAATGGAACTCTGGCCGTCTTCAAATTCATAATTGAAGCTCGAAATAAAACCAACTGCAACAACAAAAACAAAATCTGAATGGGGCTGTTTAAGCAAGAGAGTATTGGTTGCTAAGCAAAAAAGTGAAATGCTTTTCCAAGGAAGTTCCACAGGCTATGAGCGGGTCGAGTACTACCATATGGGCTCTCTATTTATCGTCAGCTAACTTATGAATGTTAATGTAATATTTATATCCTTTCCTTCATTACTATACATCAAAAACTTGAATCTTGGCATTTTTCTTTCCCTTGGGAAAGCTTGGTTAATTATATTCCAATTTTCACATGCTAATTTATTATATCAATCAAAAGTCTTGTTTCTCGTTTTCGCCTTGGGAACTTTTGAGTCTTGCCACTCTAAACCTGGACGCACTACTAGTTCCTAGACTGTTGTACCTGGATACACCGGAGGACTAGAGATACACTTGGGAGAGTCTCAAACTCATGACCTCAAGGGGAGAGTACTCTCCAAGCTTGGGCCTTGACCAACTCTGCCTCTTCCTTCAAGTCAAAAGTTTTGTTTCTAGTTAAAACCATGATATTTATTTGTCTATGATATATATGTATTGGTGTTGCTGTCATAATACTGCAAGGACTAGTTCAAAGATGAAACTGGTTGAGGTTACCTGAAAAAGAACTGCCATTGAAGGTAACGGTCAAAGCTTGCAGTTTTCTGATGGACTCAATCAATTTGGTAATCAAATCCAAGAACAAGAATTGTTATTCCTCTCTAATTTCCTTTACAAGAATG